>OZ010646.1:28096008-28224741 GCA_963932195.1 Empis livida | reverse complement strand
AGTAGAAGTAGAAGTAGAAGTAGAAGTAGAAGTAGAAGTAGAAGTAGAAGTAGAAGTAGAAGTAGAAGTAGAAGTAGAAGTAGAAGTAGAAGTAGAAGTAGAAGTAGAAGTAGTAGAAGTAGAAGTAGAAGTAGAAGTAGAAGTAGAAGTAGAAGTAGAAGTAGAAGTAGAAGTAGAAGTAGAAGTAGAAGTAGAAGTAGAAGTAGAAGTAGAAGTAGAAGTAGAAGTAGAAGTAGAAGTAGAAGTAGAAGTAGAAGTAGAAGTAGAAGTAGAAGTAGAAGTAGAAGTAGAAGTAGAAGTAGAAGTAGAAGTAGAAGTAGAAGTAGAAGTAGAAGTAGAAGTAGAAGTAGAAGTAGAAGTAGAAGTAGAAGTAGAAGTAGAAGTAGAAGTAGAAGTAGAAGTAGAAGTAGAAGTAGAAGTAGAAGTAGAAGTAGAAGTAGAAGTAGAAGTAGAAGTAGAAGTAGAAGTAGAAGTAGAAGTTGAAGTAGAAGTAGAAGTAGAAGTAGAAGTAGAATTAGAAGTAGAAGTAGAAGTAGAAGTAGAAGTAGAAGTAGAAGTAGAAGTAGAAGTAGAAGTAGAAGTAGAAGTAGAAGTAGAAGTAGAAGTAGAAGTAGAAGTAGAAGTAGAAGTAGAAGTAGAAGTAGAAGTAGAAGTAGAAGTAGAAGTAGAAGTAGAAGTAGAAGTAGAAGTAGAAGTAGAAGTAGAAGTAGAAGTAGAAGTAGAAGTAGAAGTAGAAGTAGAAGTAGAAGTAGAAGTAGAAGTAGAAGTAGAAGTAGAAGTAGAAGTAGAAGTAGAAGTAGAAGTAGAAGTAGAAGTAGAAGTAGAAGTAGAAGTAGAAGTAGAAGTAGAAGTAGAAGTAGAAGTAGAAGTAGAAGTAGAAGTAGAAGTAGAAGTAGAAGTAGAAGTAGAAGTAGAAGTAGAAGTAGAAGTAGAAGTAGAAGTAGAAGTAGAAGTAGAAGTAGAAGTAGAAGTAGAAGTAGAAGTAGAAGTAGAAGTAGAAGTAGAAGTAGAAGTAGAAGTAGAAGTAGAAGTAGAAGTAGAAGTAGAAGTAGAAGTAGAAGTAGAAGTAGAAGTAGAAGTAGAAGTAGAAGTAGAAGTAGAAGTAGAAGTAGAAGTAGAAGTAGAAGTAGAAGTAGAAGTAGAAGTAGAAGTAGAAGTAGAAGTAGAAGTAGAAGTAGAAGTAGAAGTAGAAGTAGAAGTAGAAGTAGAAGTAGAAGTAGAAGTAGAAGTAGAAGTAGAAGTAGAAGTAGAAGTAGAAGTAGAAGTAGAAGTAGAAGTAGAAGTAGAAGTAGAAGTAGAAGTAGAAGTAGAAGTAGAAGTAGAAGTAGAAGTAGAAGTAGAAGTAGAAGTAGAAGTAGAAGTAGAAGTAGAAGTAGAAGTAGAAGTAGAAGTAGAAGTAGAAGTAGAAGTAGAAGTAGAAGTAGAAGTAGAAGTAGAAGTAGAAGTAGAAGTAGAAGTAGAAGTAGAAGTAGAAGTAGAAGTAGAAGTAGAAGTAGAAGTAGAAGTAGAAGTAGAAGTAGAAGTAGAAGTAGAAGTAGAAGTAGAAGTAGAAGTAGAAGTAGAAGTAGAAGTAGAAGTAGAAGTAGAAGTAGAAGTAGAAGTAGAAGTAGAAGTAGAAGTAGAAGTAGAAGTAGAAGTAGAAGTAGAAGTAGAAGTAGAAGTAGAAGTAGAAAGAAGTAGAAGTAGAAGTAGAAGTAGAAGTAGAAGTAGAAGTAGAAGTAGAAGTAGAAGTAGAAGTAGAAGTAGAAGTAGAAGTAGAAGTAGAAGTAGAAGTAGAAGTAGAAGTAGAAGTAGAAGTAGAAGTAGAAGTAGAAGTAGAAGTAGAAGTAGAAGTAGAAGTAGAAGTAGAAGTAGAAGTAGAAGTAGAAGTAGAAGTAGAAGTAGAAGTAGAAGTAGAAGTAGAAGTAGAAGTAGAAGTAGAAGTAGAAGTAGAAGTAGAAGTAGAAGTAGAAGTAGAAGTAGAAGTAGAAGTAGAAGTAGAAGTAGAAGTAGAAGTAGAAGTAGAAGTAGAAGTAGAAGTAGAAGTAGAAGTAGAAGTAGAAGTAGAAGTAGAAGTAGAAGTAGAAGTAGAAGTAGAAGTAGAAGTAGAAGTAGAAGTAGAAGTAGAAGTAGAAGTAGAAGTAGAAGTAGAAGTAGAAGTAGAAGTAGAAGTAGAAGTAGAAGTAGAAGTAGAAGTAGAAGTAGAAGTAGAAGTAGAAGTAGAAGTAGAAGTAGAAGTAGAAGTAGAAGTAGAAGTAGAAGTAGAAGTAGAAGTAGAAGTAGAAGTAGAAGTAGAAGTAGAAGTAGAAGTAGAAGTAGAAGTAGAAGTAGAAGTAGAAGTAGAAGTAGAAGTAGAAGTAGAAGTAGAAGTAGAAGTAGAAGTAGAAGTAGAAGTAGAAGTAGAAGTAGAAGTAGAAGTAGAAGTAGAAGTAGAAGTAGAAGTAGAAGTAGAAGTAGAAGTAGAAGTAGAAGTAGAAGTAGAAGTAGAAGTAGAAGTAGAAGTAGAAGTAGAAGTAGAAGTAGAAGTAGAAGTAGAAGTAGAAGTAGAAGTAGAAGTAGAAGTAGAAGTAGAAGTAGAAGTAGAAGTAGAAGTAGAAGTAGAAGTAGAAGTAGAAGTAGAAGTAGAAGTAGAAGTAGAAGTAGAAGTAGAAGTAGAAGTAGAAGTAGAAGTAGAAGTAGAAGTAGAAGTAGAAGTAGAAGTAGAAGTAGAAGTAGAAGTAGAAGTAGAAGTAGAAGTAGAAGTAGAAGTAGAAGTAGAAGTAGAAGTAGAAGTAGAAGTAGAAGTAGAAGTAGAAGTAGAAGTAGAAGTAGAAGTAGAAGTAGAAGTAGAAGTAGAAGTAGAAGTAGAAGTAGAAGTAGAAGTAGAAGTAGAAGTAGAAGTAGAAGTAGAAGTAGAAGTAGAAGTAGAAGTAGAAGTAGAAGTAGAAGTAGAAGTAGAAGTAGAAGTAGAAGTAGAAGTAGAAGTAGAAGTAGAAGTAGAAGTAGAAGTAGAAGTAGAAGTAGAAGTAGAAGTAGAAGTAGAAGTAGAAGTAGAAGTAGAAGTAGAAGTAGAAGTAGAAGTAGAAGTAGAAGTAGAAGTAGAAGTAGAAGTAGAAGTAGAAGTAGAAGTAGAAGTAGAAGTAGAAGTAGAAGTAGAAGTAGAAGTAGAAGTAGAAGTAGAAGTAGAAGTAGAAGTAGAAGTAGAAGTAGAAGTAGAAGTAGAAGTAGAAGTAGAAGTAGAAGTAGAAGTAGAAGTAGAAGTAGAAGTAGAAGTAGAAGTAGAAGTAGAAGTAGAAGTAGAAGTAGAAGTAGAAGTAGAAGTAGAAGTAGAAGTAGAAGTAGAAGTAGAAGTAGAAGTAGAAGTAGAAGTAGAAGTAGAAGTAGAAGTAGAAGTAGAAGTAGAAGTAGAAGTAGAAGTAGAAGTAGAAGTAGAAGTAGAAGTAGAAGTAGAAGTAGAAGTAGAAGTAGAAGTAGAAGTAGAAGTAGAAGTAGAAGTAGAAGTAGAAGTAGAAGTAGAAGTAGAAGTAGAAGTAGAAGTAGAAGTAGAAGTAGAAGTAGAAGTAGAAGTAGAAGTAGAAGTAGAAGTAGAAGTAGAAGTAGAAGTAGAAGTAGAAGTAGAAGTAGAAGTAGAAGTAGAAGTAGAAGTAGAAGTAGAAGTAAAGTAGAAGTAGAAGTAGAAGTAGAAGTAGAAGTAGAAGTAGAAGTAGAAGTAGAAGTAGAAGTAGAAGTAGAAGTAGAAGTAGAAGTAGAAGTAGAAGTAGAAGTAGAAGTAGAAGTAGAAGTAGAAGTAGAAGTAGAAGTAGAAGTAGAAGTAGAAGTAGAAGTAGAAGTAGAAGTAGAAGTAGAAGTAGAAGTAGAAGTAGAAGTAGAAGTAGAAGTAGAAGTAGAAGTAGAAGTAGAAGTAGAAGTAGAAGTAGAAGTAGAAGTAGAAGTAGAAGTAGAAGTAGAAGTAGAAGTAGAAGTAGAAGTAGAAGTAGAAGTAGAAGTAGAAGTAGAAGTAGAAGTAGAAGTAGAAGTAGAAGTAGAAGTAGAAGTAGAAGTAGAAGTAGAAGTAAAGAAGTAGAAGTAGAAGTAGAAAGAAGTAGAAGTAGAAGTAGAAGTAGAAGTAGAAGTAGAAGTAGAAGTAGAAGTAGAAGTAGAAGTAGAAGTAGAAGTAGAAGTAGAAGTAGAAGTAGAAGTAGAAGTAGAAGTAGAAGTAGAAGTAGAAGTAGAAGTAGAAGTAGAAGTAGAAGTAGAAGTAGAAGTAGAAGTAGAAGTAGAAGTAGAAGTAGAAGTAGAAGTAGAAGTAGAAGTAGAAGTAGAAGTAGAAGTAGAAGTAGAAGTAGAAGTAGAAGTAGAAGTAGAAGTAGAAGTAGAAGTAGAAGTAGAAGTAGAAGTAGAAGTAGAAGTAGAAGTAGAAGTAGAAGTAGAAGTAGAAGTAGAAGTAGAAGTAGAAGTAGAAGTAGAAGTAGAAGTAGAAGTAGAAGTAGAAGTAGAAGTAGAAGTAGAAGTAGAAGTAGAAGTAGAAGTAGAAGAAGTAGAAGTAGAAGTAGAAGTAGAAGTTGAAGTTGAAGTAGAAGTAGAAGTAGAAGTAGAAGTAGAAGTAGAAGTAGAAGTAGAAGTAGAAGTAGAAGTAGAAGTAGAAGTAGAAGTAGAAGTAGAAGTAGAAGTAGAAGTAGAAGTAGAAGTAGAAGTAGAAGTAGAAGTAGAAGTAGAAGTAGAAGTAGAAGTAGAAGTAGAAGTAGAAGTAGAAGTAGAAGTAGAAGTAGAAGTAGAAGTAGAAGTAGAAGTAGAAGTAGAAGTAGAAGTAGAAGTAGAAGTAGAAGTAGAAGTAGAAGTAGAAGTAGAAGTAGAAGTAGAAGTAGAAGTAGAAGTAGAAGTAGAAGTAGAAGTAGAAGTAGAAGTAGAAGTAGAAGTAGAAGTAGAAGTAGAAGTAGAAGTAGAAGTAGAAGTAGAAGTAGAAGTAGAAGTAGAAGTAGAAGTAGAAGTAGAAGTAGAAGTAGAAGTAGAAGTAGAAGTAGAAGTAGAAGTAGAAGAAGAAGTAGAAGTAGAAGTAGAAGTAGTAGAAGTAGAAGTAGAAGTAGAAGTAGAAGTAGAAGTGGAAGTAGAAGTAGAAGTAGAAGTAGAAGTAGAAGTAGAAGTAGAAGTAGAAGTAGAAGTAGAAGTAGAAGCAGAAGTAGAAGTAGAAGTAGAAGTAGAATTAGAAGTAGAAGTAGAAGTAGAAGTAGAAGTAGAAGTAGAAGTAGAAGTAGAAGTAGAAGTAGAAGTAGAAGTAGAAGTAGAAGTAGAAGTAGAAGTAGAAGTAGAAGTAGAAGTAGAAGTAGAAGTAGAAGTAGAAGTAGAAGTAGAAGTAGAAGTAGAAGTAGAAGTAGAAGTAGAAGTAGAAGTAGAAGTAGAAGTAGAAGTAGAAGTTGAAGTAGAAGTAGAAGTAGAAGTAGAAGTAGAAGTAGAAGTAGAAGTAGAAGTAGAAGTAGAAGTAGAAGTAGAAGTAGAAGTAGAAGTAGAAGTAGAAGTAGAAGTAGAAGTAGAAGTAGAAGTAGAAGTAGAAGTAGAAGTAGAAGTAGAAGTAGAAGTAGAAGTAGAAGTAGAAGTAGAAGTAGAAGTAGAAGTAGAAGTAGAAGTAGAAGTAGAAGTAGAAGTAGAAGTAGAAGTAGAAGTAGAAGTAGAAGTAGAAGTAGAAGTAGAAGTAGAAGTAGAAGTAGAAGTAGAAGTAGAAGTAGAAGTAGAAGTAGAAGTAGAAGTAGAAGTAGAAGTAGAAGTAGAAGTAGAAGTAGAAGTAGAAGTAGAAGTAGAAGTAGAAGTAGAAGTAGAAGTAGAAGTAGAAGTAGAAGTAGAAGTAGAAGTAGAAGTAGAAGTAGAAGTAGAAGTAGAAGTAGAAGTAGAAGTAGAAGTAGAAGTAGAAGTAGAAGTAGAAGTAGAAGTAGAAGTAGAAGTAGAAGTAGAAGTAGAAGTAGAAGTAGAAGTAGAATTAGAAGTAGAAGTAGAAGTAGAAGTAGAAGTAGAAGTAGAAGTAGAAGTAGAAGTAGAAGTAGAAGTAGAAGTAGAAGTAGAAGTAGAAGTAGAAGTAGAAGTAGAAGTAGAAGTAGAAGTAGAAGTAGAAGTAGAAGTAGAAGTAGAAGTAGAAGTAGAAGTAGAAGTAGAAGTAGAAGTAGAAGTAGAAGTAGAAGTAGAAGTAGAAGTAGAAGTAGAAGTAGAAGTAGAAGTAGAAGTAGAAGTAGAAGTAGAAGTAGAAGTAGAAGTAGAAGTAGAAGTAGAAGTAGAAGTAGAAGTAGAAGTAGAAGTAGAAGTAGAAGTAGAAGTAGAAGTAGAAGTAGAAGTAGAAGTAGAAGTAGAAGTAGAAGTAGAAGTAGAAGTAGAAGTAGAAGTAGAAGTAGAAGTAGAAGTAGAAGTAGAAGTAGAAGTAGAAGTAGAAGTAGAAGTAGAAGTAGAAGTAGAAGTAGAAGTAGAAGTAGAAGTAGAAGTAGAAGTAGAAGTAGAAGTAGAAGTAGAAGTAGAAGTAGAAGTAGAAGTAGAAGTAGAAGTAGAAGTAGAAGTAGAAGTAGAAGTAGAAGTAGAAGTAGAAGTAGAAGTAGAAGTAGAAGTAGAAGTAGAAGTAGAAGTAGAAGTAGAAGTAGAAGTAGAAGTAGAAGTAGAAAGAAGTAGAAGTGAGTAGAAGTAGAAGTTGAAGTAGAAGTAGAAGTAGAAGTAGAAGTAGAAGTAGAAGTAGAAGTAGAAGTAGAAGTAGAAGTAGAAGTAGAAGTAGAAGTAGAAGTAGAAGTAGAAGTAGAAGTAGAAGTAGAAGTAGAAGTAGAAGTAGAAGTAGAAGTAGAAGTAGAAGTAGAAGTAGAAGTAGAAGTAGAAGTAGAAGTAGAAGTAGAAGTAGAAGTAGAAGTAGAAGTAGAAGTAGAAGTAGAAGTAGAAGTAGAAGTAGAAGTAGAAGTAGAAGTAGAAGTAGAAGTAGAAGTAGAAGTAGAAGTAGAAGTAGAAGTAGAAGTAGAAGTAGAAGTAGAAGTAGAAGTAGAAGTAGAAGTAGAAGTAGAAGTAGAAGTAGAAGTAGAAGTAGAAGTAGAAGTAGAAGTAGAAGTAGAAGTAGAAGTAGAAGTAGAAGTAGAAGTAGAAGTAGAAGTAGAAGTAGAAGTAGAAGTAGAAGTAGAAGTAGAAGTAGAAGTAGAAGTAGAAGTAGAAGTAGAAGTAGAAGTAGAAGTAGAAGTAGAAGTAGAAGTAGAAGTAGAAGTAGAAGTAGAAGTAGAAGTAGAAGTAGAAGTAGAAGTAGAAGTAGAAGTAGAAGTAGAAGTAGAAGTAGAAGTAGAAGTAGAAGTAGAAGTAGAAGTAGAAGTAGAAGTAGAAGTAGAAGTAGAAGTAGAAGTAGAAGTAGAAGTAGAAGTAGAAGTAGAATTAGAAGTAGAAGTAGAAGTAGAAGTAGAAGTAGAAGTAGAAGTAGAAGTAGAAGTAGAAGAAGAAGTAGAAGTAGAAGTAGAAGTAGAAGTAGAAGTAGAAGTAGAAGTAGAAGTAGAAGTAGAAGTAGAAGTAGAAGTAGAAGTAGAAGTAGAAGTAGAAGTAGAAGTAGAAGTAGAAGTAGAAGTAGAAGTAGAAGTAGAAGTAGAAGTAGAAGTAGAAGTAGAAGTAGAAGTAGAAGTAGATGTAGAAGTAGAAGTAGAAGTAGAAGAAGAAGTAGAAGTAGAAGTAGAAGTAGAAGTAGAAGTAGAAGTAGAAGTAGAAGTAGAAGTAGAAGTAGAAGTAGAAGTAGAAGTAGAAGTAGAAGTAGAAGTAGAAGTAGAAGTAGAAGTAGAAGTAGAAGTAGAAGTAGATGTAGAAGTAGAAGTAAAAGTAGAAGTAGAACTAGATAGAAGTAGAAGTTTAAGTTAGAAACACAAATGTTTCTTGATTTGGTTTTGGTTTAGACTTAGATTTAGAGTTAGGCTTAAAAATAATTTTAGAGTAATTGAAATTGATTTAGAACTAGATATAGAAGTATAATTAGACATAGATCGCGATGCAGCTATCTCATTGCAAAGAGATGTTATTATCAAAGGAGTTGTTAACATTTATAGGTAACATAAGTCCTGATTGAACTTTGCTGAATGATGTCGTTTGGTCATCTACCACCGAATATTAAATAAAATGGCTTTATTGGATAGATAATTTGATGATATAAATTTTTAAATATGATGTCATGACAATGCAATTAGTAAACACTTATGAGGATTCCTTATACAGTTTACAAAATTTCAAATCGATAACTCTACAGGTTATCGATAACTCTAATGCCCATAACGTCAACAGACGCATTTAATTTGTTGTGTAACAACCAATTATTGTAATATCTTTTTGTCGTTGTTCAAAAATATTTATTCATTCGTCACCAAAATTCTTGTAAGAAAAATATTTAAGTAGAAACAAAAATTGCAATATTTAAGTAGAAACAATAAATTGGAATTCAATTAACGGAAGTTGATTGAACAGAATTTTCGTTGCACAGCATTTTAACTTAGTACACCGGTACTAAGTTATATTGATGCAATAAGCAAAAAACGCGTACGTTTAAGTATAAAAAGCCGGAAAGTTTGATATTTCAGAGTATTCTAAACTGAACTTCAGAACTTAGAAGGCATTGCCTGAACTGAAGAAGATTTCTGCACTAGAATAAGTATTTTTCCTGCCAAATAAAAAAACTAAAGGTAAATACACAAAAATACTAGTTTTATTTAAAGAACAGGAAGATTACAACAGTATTTTATATAAATTAAAATACAGCAGTGGTGCAGCCGGTGCAACGCAGATTACTATCTGTGTTGAAAAAATAATCTATGGTATTTTAAATTAATTTTATTGAAGCCAAAAGACATTGCCTATGGTCGGCTGGCTAAGGGCACGGGCACGGGCAAGGGCTTTTACAGGAATTTTTTTTTTTTAAATATGAAAACATTAGCAACAAAAAACATTATTATTGTTTAATTTTTGATGTCGGATCAAAAATTAAATGCAGCCATAGCACAAAATTCGAGGGCTGAACCAAAGCCAATAAGTATAGAAGAATACAGACTACGAGCAGAGAAGACGAATATCGTTTTATAACACCAAAACGTGGAGAAAAAAGCAGTTGGAGGCGGTGAAGCAGGAAGATGAAGAGAACAAATTAAGAATTTTTAATTTAGGTGTATCCAAAGAACACGAAAAAAATTTTAAAGAAAAGTTCCAAAACTTAAAAAGGGAGCAGCGAAGGGAAAGGAAGAAAAGCTTCGCAAAAATATGAATAAATAAATAATAGAAAATCGTAAAAGTTTTTTGATGAGAAGAGGTATATTTTTCTGCAATAGTTGTTTGTAATTAAAAATTTGACATTCTGTTTCGTATTTTGTTCACTGTGAGTAGCTGAACAAAGGTTTTTGAAGTTTTTGCTTCTTTTGTTTCGATTGTAAACAAAAGGCAATTTTTTTTTTATTTAATTCTTGAATTGGAGAATTAAATGTTTTTTTTATACTCAACAGAATTGGGAGTCAAATATTTAAGACAAAAACATAAAAAATAGATTTATTTATATATATATAAAAAAAACATTTTGTTCAATTTTGCGGTAATAATAGGGAATGATTAGTAAATTCTGTAGAAGTATTGATAGTTTTAATTTTGAGGATACAAGTCCAAAATTTTCTTCTTCTTCCTCATTGAACAGCATAATTAAAATCTCAACACCGATGAATAAGAATATGTTTATTGAAGAAGAAGAAGCAGTATGTTTATCTCCACACGTTGAAAGTGAAGCATTTAGAATACATAAGTCAAAGAAAATGTACCCAAGAAGCACAAATAATTATGATGTTCGCGGATAAAATAATATAAATATAGATAATTTAGAAGTAAAAAATAGGGTACAGGAATTAAAATATATTAATATAGATAGTATGGAAAAAACGCAGGCTGTTGGGAAGCAGTTAAGAAGAGGTTAGAACCGCCAGTTGTTAGAAAAAATAATAATAATACAAAATTTTTTTGAAAATAACGAAATATATGATTTTCCTGAACCAAAACAAGCAATCGGTAGTGTAACATCAAATCCACCTAATAACGCCACATAGCTTCGTGGTAGACCTTTTTTAGCAGAAAACAACAATATATCTTTTCAGTCGCAGGACTCTTATCGTTTACTTAAACAATTAAAAAATGTTTAACGAATATTTCTAGCTTTTCAGGGACTGGTGAAAATTCTGCATTGGATTTACAAACATTTTTAGTCTTAGAAGCGTATTTTATAACTGAAGAATCAGGTAGACCATTTGTTTTAACTCAATTAGTAAGAGAAAAGTTGAGAGGTAGTGGAAATGCTTTATTTTTAAATCATAACGTATCGGACTTCGATGAATTTTAGTCTGTTAAAGGTTATTTTGTACCATATAAAGACTTGCCCCAATTAGCAAAAGAAATCGAAGAATGCTATCAAGAACCGGAAGAAGGGGTAGAGAGCTTTGGAAGAAGGTTTATGCAAAAAGTACAAGCATTTGCAGTAATGGTCAGCTGAAGAGAGAGTTTTGGTAGATGATGAAGGTAGCGAAAAGAACTGTCATCAGAGGATTTCGTTTGGAATCTTAAAAACATTATATTAGATCCCAAAATTGTTCAAGCTTGAAAATTGCAATCCAAAAAAGACGCGATTATGCTAGAGAGGATTATGCTATGGGCAATTCAGCAGAAAGGCGAATCGCCGGGTCATAGAATAGTGAGGTGGCTATTCTTTTAAAAGCGTTGTTGGATAATGAAATTACATTGAACTCGAATATGTTTATTTACTTTGAACCAAAATAATTTCATATGCTGAATATGCATTATCGGAATTTTTAAATTATGTTACATATTTTAATTATAATAATATATTTATATGTATTAGATTTCATTACAAGGTCAGTAAACAGTAGGACTTGTATGAAAAAATATACAACAACAACATTGCTTGGAAAGCAATTGTGTATGACAACAACGACTGCATATAAAATATTATAATAATAAAAATCATATGATATTATTACTAAGGGTTCTAGAGTTCATTGAGTTCATTCACTATTAAATTTGGTTATCACACAACACGTGCCGGATGGCTAAAAATGCTAAAAGAGCAGAGGCTAAAAATGCTAAAGGAGCATATTTAGCGTATAAAAGACCTAGTAACTTGGTGGTTCACGGCATTCATAACGGCATTCGAATAACGGCATTCGAACAACCGAAGTATTCGACTTGATACCTCAAGGCGAGTGGTATCTCAACAAGAAAAAGTTGTTTCATTTAATAAATTGAATTAATTTTATCTAGACGATCACCGAGGCCAACAAGCAAAAGAAGAACGCTGGACAATTCCAAATTCAAGGATAGAAACACAACATTGGTACCGTGACCAGGATTAGAGGTACGTTCTCTAATCAAAAGGAAATTCTGGGTAAGACGTTTTTCGGTCACCAATCTTTCCAAAACCTTCAGCCATTTGCTAGGTCGTTTTTCGGTCACCAATCTTTCCAAAACCTTCAGCCATTTGCTAGGAGATGTAACGGGCACTTAGCCATAGCATTTGGATTGATTAGAACGAACTTAGACAATATCATATGACGTCGAACTCCGTCGTTCCGATCGCAGAAGCATTAAAAAACGCCGGTCCAAAACCCATCAGTATAGAATAACACCGTAAACGGTATCTAGCTTCTCGAGTACCAGTCAAAATAAAACTGACAAAACGACCAAGAGGAGGGATAGCAGCGAAAAGACGCCAACAAATTAAGGACCTGCAACAGCTATTACAGTTGGCTTATACGAAAGAGCAGGAGCAGCTGTTCCGTAAACAAATTCGAGGATTGCGGGCTGTTCAGCGTAAAAAGAAGCAGCAAATATCTCAGAAAATTTAATTTAATCAAAAAAATTTTGTAAATTTCCTAATATAAAAAATGTTTAAATTTCTTTAGATTTTGGGTAGTTAGAATTTTTAGAAAATAATTTTAACAGTGTACACGAAATGTACCATATTATAATTGTAGCTCAAAATGTACCATATTATAATTGATACATTTTTAATTTTTTTTCTATTTTTGGTAGTAAATATTTTTTTACAGTGTAGAAAATTTATTTTGTATATACAACCTTAATGGCATTTGTTTTGTATGAAAAATTTTAATTTTTTTTTTCACTTTAGTTTTGATATTCATTTGTCTTTTATTTTTATATATTTCTTATGTGTAAAAATTTTTTCTTCTTACACACATTTAGAAATTTTGTGTGTAGTACAAAGAATTCGTAAAATATATTATTAGTAATTTATTTTTCGTTATTTAAGGCGCTTATCATTCCTTCTTTCATCATACATTTTTTTTTTTTTTTCTTGGTTTTTAATATTTTTGATTTTTTAAGGGTCTACCATTTTCTTTAGAATATTAGTTTTTTTTAATTTAAAATGAATAGTGTAGTAGGATTTGGTTCGCTATACTTTAGTATAATAATTGTAACACCGGATTTAATAGTAATTATGGAAGATAGTAAAATTTATTTTTTGCATGTTTAAGGCGCATAATGTTAATATTGAATTAATATGCAATTTTATTACAATTGCGATCTAAATTAATTTGCAATTGTATTACAATTTAAATATATTTAAAAGATTCATTTATAAAGCATTAAGTTATTGTTACAAAATTATAGAAATCAAAATATCTGTTAAAAATTTTTTAAATTCAGTTTTTAACTAATATCATTGATTAAGAATAATACCAGATGTGTGTTTTCTATATATTTTTTTTTAGAAAAATATAAATATTCTGGTGCGAGTTAGTTGTATTGGATTTCTGTTTTTACAATTCATATTCATATTTATTATGATTGTGTTTGTGAATAGTATGTTTTATTCCTATTTTCTTTATTTTTGCCTTTCATAATTGTAAAAACAAATTATTTAAGTTTATTTGCTGAGAAAAATTTTTAATTTCTATATTCGAATTTTTTTTTTTTGCATATGAATACCCGAGTGGAGAATAACCTCACGAAGGCATATGTGTATATATAGTTTTTGGTATATTATTTCTTTACCTGATTTACTTTACTAGTGAAGTTAAAAAAATTCTGTATGGAAAATTATCAATTATATTTCTTTTTTTATTTTTTTATTTTTTTCTTCTTAGCTACTTATTGCAGATTTTTATAATATTCTAAAATTAGAGGTATGCTTTTTGAAATTTACTAAATTTTTGTCAGGTTTGTCAAAAAACCAATTTTAATGATATTAATATCTTGACAAATAATCATTGTGTTAAATTATATTAAAAATTAATTAATCAAATTATTATATAGAATTATTAAATTTTAAAATATTTTGTACTTTTGTATTTTTAAAATTAACTAATTTATTATTGATTTATTTATTATTGCATAAAAAAGAATTAAAAAAAAATTATTTTTAAACAAGTTTATTTAATTTGATTAATTCCGGTAATAATAATAATTTCTGTACATTTTTATTATCTTTTTTTTTTTTATTACATACATTTGTAACATTTTTTGTTGGTTGCTTTATTTTAGTAATGGAACATTATCATACCCCTAATTTTAGAATATTATAAAAATCTACAATAAGTAGCTAAGAAGAAAAATAAAAAAAAAAAAATTTTTAATTTTCGGAAAAAATAAAGAAAATAGCAATAAAACATAGTATTCACAAATACAATCATAATAGATTGTATGATAAAACACAATACAACTAATTGACACTAGAATATTAAAATTTTTCTTAAAAAAAATGTCCAAAAAAAATTCGTACTCGGCTGATTAGTAAGCAATTTATCGCAAGTAATTCATCGCGCGCGGGCAATTCATCGTATGTAAAATTCATCGCAGGGACAATTTATCGTAACACTTTTAGATAAAAATTTTTATTAACTAAAAGAAAATGGGACTGGGTGAGGAGGACAGTTGTCGCCTCTGTCATAATGACAGGGAAACAACGGAACACCTTCTATGCTACTGCAAAGCAGCTGCAAGAAGAAGACTCAATCATCTAGGAAAGGGTATTCTCACCACAGATGAACTCTCCAATATGGCTCCCGAATCCACATTAAGGTTCTATCGGTTGTAGGGACACCCTGTTCAAATATTATCAAATATAATACAATAATTATCATCTCGAATATTTAAATCAAATTCTTGACTCAGATGAGAAACTAATAATTACAGTTATTCATCTCAATTATAATTATTCGTTAAAATTATTATTGAGATGATTAATTATATTCTCTCATCGTAAATATACTTAATAGTCAGTTGCAAGAAAAAGTTATCAGTTATCAATTAGCTATCATTGAGTAAACTCCTCGTATAAGCAAATGTTATATCGTGAATCTAAAATAATAATTAATTAATTGTAGCACATGTTTAGCATAGACTAAATAACATAAAGTGAAAATTATACATAAGATAATAATCATTATTAGAACTCTACATACAAATGAAATAAATTATAATCTACTGTGATAAGAAACACTCGTGTTTTATTTCTATAGAAAACTAATAACCAAACTATTAAGATTATTATATTGGTGACCCCGTTACGACTAAACACGTGCGAACACGCGGTTAAGTGTAATATTAATTAAACAATTAAACAAAAATTTATCAATGCAAAATTCAGATTGAATATAATATCGAGTGCAGTGCAGACCATTTAAAGAAAAAAACAAAACTTTTCCAAAAAAAAACAACATTTTCAAATACATAATTCTTGCACATAAAACAAAGAAAAGAAAATTTTAAATTATTGTGATTCATGAAACACACATCAATTTTTTTTTTCAATAAGAAATTCGCTTAAATTTCTTATCACAATTGTTATTACATCAAGGAAATCCAAATTTTCTTTTACGATCAATAATTTGGCGTCATCAATCAAACAATCAACGATCAATAATTTGGCGTCATCAATCAAACAATCAACGATCATCAAATTGTAAAGTACCGTTTTCACAGAATCGGATGATTTTCTTTTCAATAGAAGACAACCAGTTGGTATAATAGCATTTAAATTATATTCATATAAAAGTATTATTTTATACAAAATTACATTTGTAAAACAAAAAATACTTTAAAAAAATTTCAAATTCAATTTATATAAAAATTATTATTCTTCTTTATTTTTTTTTTATAAAATTATAATATTAATCAAACTTAATAATGAATTAATAAAATTTAATTAAAATTTTAACAAAAATTCAAATTCAACAACATTTACATAGAATAAACAAAAAAAAATAAATAAATTTATACATATTATAAGTAACAATATATATATATCTATATTATTCAAATACAACATAATTTTATATAATATATTACATTCGTACTATATACTAAGAAAGATCAATCAAAAATAAAAATAAAATATCGAAACACCCTATAAAGATCTGTATTTTTGCATATATGTATAACAACTTCTTCATTTTATAACAGACTTAAGTGATAGTGGTTAAAATATTGCTCTTAACAAATTAAAATAAAAAAATTACTCTTAACAAATTAAAATAAAAAATTGCTCTTAACAAATTAAAATATTTTGAGAGTGAGAATTTTTTTTTTTTTTTTGCAAATACATATAAGCATTTTTCTAATTGATGCATTTTATAATAAAGTATTAAAAGCAATATAAAACAATTTCTGATTGGTGCAAATTATCATTCCTTTAAATTAAAGGGAATTGAAATTGACTATTGATATAAAATCGTTATTTAAAAATTTCTTAACCCACATAGTAACAATGTAATACATAAACCAAATTTTTTTTTTTTTTTTTTAAATAAAAATATTTCTAATTTTATTATTAAAAAATATAAACAAATAATTGAATTCAATTTATTTTGAATTATTAATTAAAATTACTATTTAAAATATTAAAAATAAATAAATAACTACATTAAACTAGAAAATTCTTCAATTAATTTTGAATCAAGCTTATTAAAAAAAAAAAAAAAAAAAAAAAAACCATATTGTACAGATCGTGGTAGACATTTGCTTATAAAACAAACGCTAATTATATGTGGTTCTGCAGCAGGAATAATATTTGAATACTTCTGAATTTTATTTGATATATTTCTCAAATTAAAAAAAAAAAAAATTTTTTTGGTTGATTTAATTTGAAATCGTTTAACTTAAGCCAATTTAATTTCCAATCAAGTTATTGATTTTTTTCTTTTTTTTTTAATTATCTGAAAACATGCCTGATTCAGATAAAGTTAAAAATAATGCAAACGACCAAAACACCGCAGGCCCTAGTAATATTACCAAAAACAATTCTGAAATAGATGGTACACATATAAGGCTTCCTCCTTATTTTCCAAACTCTCTAAACACTTGGTTCATTCAAATAGAATCACAATTTAGTTTAGCTCGCATAAAGAAGGATATTACGCGGTATAATTATTTGGTATCAGCGCTCCCGCAGGATGTTGCTGAATCATTCTTAGACATATTAGAGGATCCACCTATAATCAACTTATATGCCTCCTTAAAGAAAACTATTATTAGTAGACATTCTTTAAGCATTGAACGTCGAATAAAAAAAATTATTTCTGATGAAGAAATTGGCGATAGTTTCAGAACTAAGAAGAATGTTTCAATCATTTCACTCAAATAGATCACGGTCAAATAATTCTCGGGGTAGATCTAAATCGCGTGATAAATCTAAATCGCGTGATAGATCTAAATCGTATGATAGATCCGCGGAAAAAATACAAAATTGCTGGTATCATCGTAAATTCGGTGCAAAAGCAACCAAATGTACACAACCTTGCAAATTCAAAGAATCACCAACAGGTGATAAATACAATGATTCAAAAAACTAATTATTTCTTCTGTTCCAGCGGCTAGCAGTAGAATCCATAATACAAATTGGCGCTTATTTATCAAAGATAAAATAAACAAATTACAATTTTTAGTAGACACTGGTGCTGATCTGTCATGTATTCCGGCAAACAATTTAAAAAATCTCACAAACAAAGATAAAGATTTCTCTTGGAACAAAAATTTATACATACGGCAACAAATTACTAGAATTAAATCTAGGCCTAAAACGTACTTTTAAACATGCATTTTTGGTGGCAGATGTTAACAGACCTATTATTGGCGCTGATTTTTTATCAAAATTTAATATTTCTGTTGATCTTAAATCCAAACGCTTAATTGATAACTTAACGTCAATTTCAATCAACGCGTTTTCGATCAGATCAGCTGACACACCAACTCCTGTATTATACATGTTGGATGATAAATACGGAAAATTATTGAAACAGTTCCATAAAATTACGGATCCACCATCTTTTAATGCCCCGTCAAAACATACTGTTGTACACCACATCGTTACTACTGGTCATTTACCATTCAGTAAACCTCGTCGTCTTGATTCAACAAGACACAAATCAACCAAATTAGAATTTGATCACATGCTCGAATTAGGTATCTGTCGGCCATCATCTTCTCCGGTTTCTTCCCCTTTGCATCTGGTAGCAAAGAAAGATTGCAATGATTGGCGTCCTTGTGGTGACTATAGACGACTAAATCTTCCACCATTCCGGACAGATTTCCAATTCCGCACATTCAGGACTTCACAATAAACCTAGCTGAATGCGAGATATTTACCAAAATTGATTTATTCAGAGCCTATCATCAAATACCTGTCGCTGCTGAAGATGTGTATAAAACAGCTATTACCACGCCTTTCGGTTTATTCGAGTTTCCTCGAATGAGTTTCGGTCTGCGTAACGCAAGCCAAACGTTCCAACGTTTTATGTAAGTGACTGCAGGGTTAGATTTTACCTTCGTCTATATTGCAGGGTTAGATTTTACCTTCGTCTATGTTTTAATAGCTAGTCGCAACGAACAAGAACACTTAGAGCATTTAACACTTTTGTTTGAAAGATTACAAAAATTAGGTTTAACAATTAAACCAGCAAAATGTGTTTTTGGTATCAACAAACTTGACTTTCTCGGTTACACCATTTCAAAAGATGGAATTCTGTCATCGACAGATAAAGTTAGTTCCATCTTTGATTTTCCTAAACCGAGTTCCATCAAACAAATTCAACGCTTTATAGGCATGGCAAATTATTACCACAGATTTATACCTAGCTTGGCTCAAGATTTAACACCTATATATGCTCATGTAACTCAATTACAAAAATTACCAAAATTTAATTTTATTGAAAATTGTATCGCAGGCGACTGGCCATACTAGATTATAATTTATGAATGAGCAAAAATCGGACAATTCAATCCAGAAATTCATTGATGACAATTCCAATTCAAAATCAAGTAGTATCACTTTCAATAATATTAGCGGACCATTATCGAAAGACGAAATTTTATGTGAGACTAGTACTGGTACAAACCCACCATTCGTGCCAACAACGCTTCGAAAAATTATGTTCGAAAAATTGCATAGTCTATCACACCCGAGCGTTAGAACATTTCGTAAGCTTATTTCTGATAGATATTTTTAATATGAACAAAGATGTCGGCAATTGGGCGAAATCTTGTTGCTCTTGCCAGAAATCGAAAGTACATCGACACACACGATCAGAATTTCAAAAATTTAATATACCAAACGATAGGTTTGAACACATTCATTTGGACCTGGTTGGCCCACTTCCATTTTCCTCCGGATATCAGTATATTCTTACCATAGTCGATCGATTTTCAAGGTGGTCAGAAGCTTATCCAATTAAAGATATTTCTACAGCAACTGTAGCTAAAACATTTGTCGCACAATATCTCTCAAGATTTGGTGTACCATCTATTTTAACTACAGATCGTGGATCACAATTTGTTTCACGACTGTTTTCTACATTCACCAAATTTATTGGCACACACCATATACGTACCACAGCCTACCATCCTCAATCAAATGGTATTGTTGAAAGATTTCACAGACGTTTGAAATCCTCACTAATGGCAAGGTGTAATACCGTACATTGGAGTGATGAACTGCCATTTATTCTGCTCGGAATTCGCGTCGCGTTTAAAGCAGATTTACGATGCTCACCAGCAGAAATGATTTATGGCCAAACCTTATAAATTCCAGGTGAGATTTTCACAAAAAGTCCTAGTTCTGAATCTGACTCGTTTATATTCGTAACCAAATTAAAAAAATTCATGCAAAACCTGAAAGCTTCAGAACCCAAAGTTAGAAAGCAAGATGACATATTCATTCCAAAATCATTAGAGAATTGCTCACAAGTATTTATCAGAGTCGATAAAGTTAAAAAATCTTTGCAACCTCCGTATGATGGGCCATTCCCTGTAGTCAGAAAGTTCTATTGACCGTTTGAAACCAGCATTTAGTATATTGAGTGGAGACAACCACAAGCATAAAAAACATGTAAAATTCAAATAAATTTTTTACAAACTCACACATTTTTTTTTAAACGTAAATTCAATAGTATTACGTTATATTTAGAGTAAATACATATAGTAACATCACATTTTTTTATTAATGATTTCCCTACAAGTTTAACAAATTAATTTATCGTAATGCAATGTTCATTACAAATATCTTTCAGCACTAACATTTTTTTTTCCTCCTTCTCACTTCTTTCACAATAAAGTCAAATGAAAAATTAAGTCAACCATTTTTTTTATTTAAATAAAAACATTACTAAAATGAATGAATCAGGAATTAAAAGTACCATTCCTACTGAAAGGAGGGTGATGTAGCGACACCCTGTTCAAATATTATCAAACATAATACAATAATTATCATCTCGAATATTTAAATCAAATTCTTGACTCAGATGAGAAACTAATAATTACAGTTATTCATCTCAATTATAATTATTCGTTAAAATTATTATTGAGATGATTAATTATATTCTCTCATCGTAAATATACTTAATAGTCAGTTGCAAGAGAAAGTTATCAGTTATCAATTAGCTATCATTGAGGAAACTCCTCGTATAAGCAAATGTTATATCGTGAATCTAAAATAATAATTAATTAATTGTAGCACATGTTTATCATAGACTAAATAACATAAAGTGAAAATTATACATAAGATAATAATCATTATTAGAACTATACATACAAATGAAATAAATTATAATCTACTGTGATAAGAAACACTCGTGTTTTATTTCTATAGAAAACTAATAACCAAACTATTAAGATTATTATACGCTCTCTTAATATGGGCTAGGGAGAAAGGGGCAGTAAACGCACAATAGATCTCAAGGTCGCAGTGCTCTCTTGCGTTCCCCAAAAAAAAAAAAAAACACCTTTTTAATTTTCATTGTTTAGCACAGTCCTTATATTTCTTCTTTTTGGGTTCTCCTTGGCCGCCAGCAATAATTTGCTCTCGGGTCTTATCATTTTTTGCTTGCTCAGAAATAAATTCTCATGAACAGCTTTATGCTTGGGTGATCGACGTTGATTAGTCTGTGGAAACCATTATTCCATCCTTCGCAAACATTGATGTAGAGCAGACCCATAACAGTTCCATTCAGAAATCAAAAACTTTGGTGTTCGCCGCACGCCTCCTAATCCAATTGTACCAATATATTTATCTTCAAAGTATTCTAATAAACCTTTTGCTTCTTCAGGAATTATTTTTTCTTTAACAATTATATTAAAATACTCAATAACTTTGTTTTTTGGAACGAAAGCTAAAGCTATAATATGTTTCATCGATAGAGATCTGAATCGTATCTAACTTTCAACGACTAGGATCTGAATCGGGTATCAATATTAATTGTAGGTTTCTGATTTCTTGCAAAAATTATCGATTGACTTCAAGTACTTTAGTTCCTCTTGTGAGGTTGGTTTCAGGACTATTAATTCTAATTTTTTAGGAGGCTTGGGCTCGGCCGTTGCTCCAGCACCTTCATTAAATAGTGCACCATTGCACACTATGGAAATACCTTCCACTTCTGGCTCCCAACCTGAAGTGGAAGTTATTAATGAAATTTCATTATTTGATGAAATGCGTTTTCCTAGTCCCACTCCTCCTAATAATCAATCGGCTACAACGCTTTCTTCATCTGCGCCTTCTACTGCAACTGGAAATCGGAAATCGCGTAGGCGGATGAATAGGAGAACTAATAATGGAAAATCTAATAATAAAACTGTAATCGTTTCTAATCAGCATAATTCTGCTAAAAGTGTTGTCTCTAATCCGGCCCCCACGTCAAGTCTCCGTGTTGTATCTCACCCGAAATCAATCTTTACTTCGCGCTTTCATCCTGAAACATCGACAGACGAGGTGATTGCCCATATTAAGAAAAAGATTTCGGGTATCAATATTAATTGTATTAAATGTAAGAAAATCAGTCTAGACAGCGCTCACGTTGCGTCTTCTAAAATAACAGTTTCAATTGAGGACTTTTCTAAATTACTTGACAATCAATTTTGGCCTAAGGGTATTTTTTTCAAAGAGTTTATGCCACGTCCAACAACTTTAGCTTCTATTAATAACTTTAAATCTTCTAATACTTCAAAAAACTAAGTACTTTGTCCCTCTACTACCAAAATGTTAGGGGGCTTCGTACTAAAACTTCAGATGTTTTTTTCTAAATCTCAAATACTTCCTTTCGAAATCTATGCTCTGACTGAAACTAATCTTTGTGAGGGCTTTAATGACAATGAGCTCTTTGCCTCCGACTTTAATGTCTTCCGTAAAGATGGCAAGAGTGGGGGTCGTGGAGTACTCATTGCCGTTAGGTCATCTTTCGATTCTAGTTTAATCACTTTCCCTAATTCTGGTAAAACTGAATTAGTTTGCATTCGGATCTCAATTGGACGAAGTTTCCTTTATATTTTGAATTGTTATATTCACCCTTCCAGCTCACTTGAATATTACAAGGATTTTCTTAGTGCGGTAGATTTTCTACACACTATACTTGGGGTTGATGATGAAATGCTGATTCTTGGTGATTTCAATCTACCTAGGCTTGTTTGGATTCCCTCAGATGACGACTCACACTTTGTGGCATCTAATGCTTTGTCGATTATTGAGACAACATTCATTGATTATATTTCAGATTCAAGCCTATTCCAGATCAGTAATATATTAAACAATTTAAACAGGCAACTTGATTTAGTCTTCTCTACTGACGCTCTTAACTGTGTAGTGGCTGAGAGCTCTCAATTTCTCTCTGTGATTGATGCTTTCCATCAACCTTTATCTATTACTTACTCCTATCAACGTAATTTTTCGTTTTCCTCTAACGATACTTCTTATTACTTTAATTTTCGTATAACTGATTTCACTAAACTAAATAACCTTCTTCGTGATCTTGACTTTAACTCTATTCTTGACCCTTGTCCTAATCTTAATATCACTATATCTAATTTCTATACTAAGATTTTCAAGTGTGTAGAAAAATCAGTGCCTGTTTCAAAGAAAAAAAATCTTTCGTCTTCCCCGCCTTGGTACAACAATGATCTTCGTTCCTTAAGAAACCGTAGAAATAGGGTTTGGCACAAGTAACTAATTTCAAAATCTGAGGCTGATTATTTATCTTATCTTCTTGTCGTCAATGAATTTTCGGTTTTATCTAAAAACCTATATGCCGACTACTTAAGCCAAATGCAATTCGACATTATTTCCAATCCGAAAAACTTCTGGAAATTTATAAACTTTAAAAAGAAATGCGATGGCTTTCCTTGTTCATTTAAATATAACAATCAGTCCTCTAATGATTCTAAGGCAATTTCTAATTACTTCGCTAATTTTTTTAGCCATGCCTTTAGCAATAATGACTTTGTGCCTGATGCGGACTATTTCAATTACTTAGATAATTACCCTTTGACATCTTTCGTGGACGTTAGCATAAACTTAGAGATTGTTATCGACAAATTAAATAAATTGAAAGATGACTTTACTTCTGGCCCAGATGGTCTTCCAGCTGTTATTTTAAAAAAATGCAGTGATAGTTTGGCTCAGCCTCTTACCAAGTTATTTCAAAGGTCACTGTATGAGGGGATTTTTCCAAGCTTTTGGAAGGAATCTTTTATTATCCCAACTCACAAAAAGGGCGACAAATCTGATATTGGTAACTATAGGCCAATCGCTAAATTATCATCTATTCCGAAATTATTTGAAAGTATAGTTTACGACAGTCTTTACTTTAACAGCAAAGTACTTTTCTCAGACTGTCAACACGGTTGACAGTCTGAGAAAAGTACTTTGCTGTTAAATCTGTCTCTAGCACTATCAATTCAATGGAAAAGGGCATTGACTTTGATGCTATTACTACTGACTTCAGTAAAGCATTTGATAAACTTTCTCACTCTATAATTATCTTTAAATTACGTGCACTAGGTTTTCCTCCCACATTTATGTGTTGGATGGATTCTTATCTTAGGGATCGTAATTATAAGGTACTATTTCGTTCTGTACTCTCTGACTCTTTTATTGCTAAGTCTGGTGTACCCCAGGGTAGCCACCTTGGCCCTTTAATCTTTATACTATCTATAAACGACGTTTCCCTAATTATTAATAACGCGGAAACTAATATTTACGCTGACGACATGAAAATTTCGAAACAAATTTCGTCAGCTTTGGATAGTGCTGTTCTTCGGGCTGAATTGAACAAATTTTCTACTTGGTGTTCTATGAATCGGCTTGAACTCAATGTTACCAAATGTCAAAGCATCACGTTTTCTCGTAAACGTAGTCAAGCACCAACACGTGACTATTATCTGAATGGTGAGCTCGTCCCTAAAGTATCTCAAATTCATGACTTGGGAGTTATCTGCGACAGCTCACTTAATTTCCACTCTCACTTTGATAATATTGTTGGCCGCGCGAACTCAATGCTTGGTTTCGTGAAACGTTGGTCCAAGGAGTTTTCGGATCCATTTGTTACTAAGACTTTGTACATGACATTTGTTAGACCTTTACTTGAATATGCTAGTCAAGTTTGATCTCCATACCAACAGATACATTGTCATCGTATTGAAGCAGTTCAACGCAGATTCCTAAGGTTTGCACTTCGTGGGCTGCCTTGGGTTGACCGTTTCAACTTACCACCATACGTTGACCGGCTCAAGCTCATTGATTTACAGACACTTCAACGGCGTAGAGAAATTGCTGACATCGTATTTGTCCATCAGGTGTTCATGGGCGCCATTGACGCACCCAATCTACTTAGTAGAATGTGCCTGAATGTTAATCCACGTTCGCTCAGGTCGGTGACTTTGTTCAAACTACAATTTCACAGTTCTGACTATGGGAAAAATGAGCCTATTATTCGAATGCTCAGGGAAGTCAATAATTGTGCGTCTTTTGACTTCCAGTATAGTAAACACGTCCTAAAGAGGCTACTAAAATAATTTTCATTGACTTTTGCATGTTTTGTATATATGCTTTTGTATATACATTCAATCTGTTTTGTCACACTTTTATTTTAATTTTAATTTAATTTTAAGATCTTTAATTTTTAATTGACTATTTCACTTCTTTTTCTGTGAATGCAGTATAAATACTATTGTATGCTCGACCTATTAGATGACGGCTTAAGGAAGTAGTAGCGTTCTTTTCAGAACTGTGAGGCCTATAGCCAATAGTCTCTTAATTTGAGCTTGGTTTTTGTATATATGTTTTTATTCTATTAATTTAAATTATATATATGTTTATACTTTTTTACAAATTAGTTACTGGTCTGGATAACATTTTCCTGACTCCGACCTGTAGTAATGGATGACAGTGGAGGGAAGTAGTAACTTTCTATTAGAATAGTGAAGCCCAATACAGGTGGTAATCTATTACTACAACGTCCGAATGCAGTAATAATTGATTGGTTCAGCTCTTTATTGTAATGCTTGTACTAAGCATGTCCTATGTGCCTTGCTTTCCTCTTTTTTTGTTATTATTTCTGATAGTGGTGGAGGTATCTTTCTGGTAGTGGTGAAAGTATCAAGTGGTTTATGAATTTCATTATCAATATTTTACATTAATTATTTTTTCTTTTTTTCTCTAAACTTCTTGATATCTTTGCATGACTGTACCTCAATACATTCATGCAGAAAATAATAAGAAGAATGGTCCTCCTCACGTGCGGAATTAGGAGGGGAAAGGTGTCGTGGGACTTTATTATTATTAATACAACTTGCATATTACCAATACAAGATGTGCTAATTTTTAACCTTATATTATTCATATGTCTCGCAGCTTCTATATGCGCGGCTTCTCCGGCATGGTTATGCTCTTTAGGTGGAATAGTTATTTTTCCATTTATAAGATGAACTCTAAATTTGCATTTCGTTTTAAAGTAATATGCACACTTCCAAATAATCTTAGTCTTTTCTTCAGTTGTTCGCTCTTTGTAACAAACATATCCATTTATAATTAAAACTTCTTTTCTTTTTTCAGTTTCTGATATTGAAAAATCCATTGTTTTGGATTATTACTATAACGATTTAATTCAAAAATGATTGAAATTTTTTAATTTTATTATTTTGATATAAATATATTTTGCGAAATTTTATTTGCATAAAGTTTTCGTAATTTATATCTAATAATAAAAAAAATATACACAACACCAAAAACAATTGACGTAGTTTTTTTTAATTTTTTGGGTTAAAACTATGGATTTACAGGTTGGATTTCGCAGTAAACGTAGCAGAATAGTTAAAAAACTGGAAATTGATGAAGCACCGGATGAAGGAAGTAGCATGACGTCCGAAAGTTTGATTAAAATGCAAATGTACAATGTTTTTGTACAACTGTTGTCTCAAATAGATTGGCTTTATGAAGAACTTAGAAATATTTGTAAAGATTTTAGCTTTCTATATGGTTCTATGAGGATGTTAGCTGCGCACTTGTACTAGCTAACAATATCTCTTTAAATGTTATGATGATCGAATCAAACAAAGATTTTTTAAATTTTATAACACGTTTATTTGATCATTTAAATAAAAAACTCAAACTAAAACACTCTTCTTCAATAATGCTTCTTATATATAATAAAGTAAAAAGTAATGCTTTCCAATTGGTAAGTATTATAATATAGATGTCAGTGCTGACATGATCATCCTAAGTAAATTGACTCCTGGCAATTTTGATTACTCTAATTCGTAATCCTGTAACCATCTTGGGGCTACGCGTACTCTTTTGTTTTCTTGTATTGGTAGTGTGTTATCTTCATTATCGTTGTCGATTTCTGGGCGTCTACCGCCTACTCCGAGTTTCGGAAAATAAGATTCGGATTCGAATAATCCGTACCATGTAAGGCGAAACTAATTTGTTTTCGAATGTGCTTTGTTTATTGTTTTTTTTTCTTTTACCTATGTTTTTTCGTTTTATTTTTGTTAATTTAAAAAAATATAATTTAATTTTGTTGTATATATTTAAATTAATAATAGAAAGTGTTTTTTGTAGTTTTAATTTAGTAATAAAAATAGTGTTTTCTTATAGTTTAATATGTAAGTAATGTATTAATGAAATGTATTTATATATAAAATAATGAAAATATTTTTTTTTTGTTTTAGGACAAAAGTAAGTACGAAACCGTCGCAATTTGATGTGATGCTGGAATTTATGGAACATCATAAAGAAATGGCTCAGGGCTATTTAAAGTCTGCAGACGCTAGGGTGGCATCGTCTAGGTTGTGGGATAGGTTAAGCATCCAGTTGAATGCAGAAGGACCTCCAGTACGCACAGCAATCCAATGGAAAAAGTAACTAAAATATAAATATTTATATTTCAATATTGAACTATTTTGTTTTAATAGGTATAGGCTGATTATAAAATACATATAAAATCGCAATGTTGCAGATAATTTTATTATATGAGGCACCGCCGTTGATCGTTGAGCTCTTTTCAGCTCGTCTTTTATTTCATTTAATAAATAAATAAAAGCTTCTTTAGATAATCTAAAAATTTTTCTAAAGCTGTAAATAAATATAAAATTTAGTTACATTTCTGTTAATAATGTAAAAAAAAATAATTCATTACCTTTTAGGTGGTAAATCTAACACATTAGATTTATCTCTGATTTCCTTTCTTTTTATACATAACTTTCTTCGATTTTCAGCATTTTCGGAATCACTATCACTATCACTAAAATAAACTTCAATTGAAAAATCCATTTTAATTTAATTTTATAAAACAAAACCAAATAATATTTAAATAAATAAAACAACTCGATTTGTATACAAAATAATTATTTGTAAACGAAAAAAAAATTTTTCTGTCAAAATTGAATTTCTCAATTGGCAAAACTATTCTTCATTCGAATCTCTTACGCGGTACTGATGGATGCGAAATTCTGATCTGCCTGATACGAAACTCGAAGTAGAAGTAGAAGTAGAAGTAGAAGTAGAAGTAGAAGTAGAAGTAGAAGTAGAAGTAGAAGTAGAAGTAGAAGTAGAAGTAGAAGTAGAAGTAGAAGCAGAAGTAGAAGTAGAAGTAGAAGTAGAAGTAGAAGTAGAAGTAGTAGAAGTAGAAGTAGAAGTAGAAGTAGAAGTAGAAGTAGAAGTAGAAGTAGAAGTAGAAGTAGAAGTAGAAGTAGAAGTAGAAGTAGAAGTAGAAGTAGAAGTAGAAGTAGAAGTAGAAGTAGAAGTAGAAGTAGAAGTAGAAGTAGAAGTAGAAGTAGAAGTAGAAGTAGAAGTAGAAGTAGAAGTAGAAGTAGAAGTAGAAGTAGAAGTAGAAGTAGAAGTAGAAGTAGAAGTAGAAGTAGAAGTAGAAGTAGAAGTAGAAGTAGAAGTAGAAGTAGAAGTAGAAGTAGAAGTAGAAGTAGAAGTAGAAGTAGAAGTAGAAGTAGAAGTAGAAGTAGAAGTAGAAGTAGAAGTAGAAGTAGAAGTAGAAGTAGAAGTAGAAGTAGAAGTAGAAGTAGAAGTAGAAGTAGAAGTAGAAGTAGAAGTAGAAGTAGAAGTAGAAGTAGAAGTAGAAGTAGAAGTAGAAGTAGAAGTAGAAGTAGAAGTAGAAGTAGAAGTAGAAGTAGAAGTAGAAGTAGAAGTAGAAGTAGAAGTAGAAGTAGAAGTAGAAGTAGAAGTAGAAGTAGAAGTAGAAGTAGAAGTAGAAGTAGAAGTAGAAGTAGAAGTAGAAGTAGAAGTAGAAGTAGAAGTAGAAGTAGAAGTAGAAGTAGAAGTAGAAGTAGAAGTAGAAGTAGAAGTAGAAGTAGAAGTAGAAGTAGAAGTAGAAGTAGAAGTAGAAGTAGAAGTAGAAGTAGAAGTAGAAGTAGAAGTAGAAGTAGAAGTAGAAGTAGAAGTAGAAGTAGAAGTAGAAGTAGAAGTAGAAGTAGAAGTAGAAGTAGAAGTAGAAGTAGAAGTAGAAGTAGAAGTAGAAGTAGAAGTAGAAGTAGAAGTAGAAGTAGAAGTAGAAGTAGAAGTAGAAGTAGAAGTAGAAGTAGAAGTAGAAGTAGAAGTAGAAGTAGAAGTAGAAGTAGAAGTAGAAGTAGAAGTAGAAGTAGAAGTAGAAGTAGAAGTAGAAGTAGAAGTAGAAGTAGAAGTAGAAGTAGAAGTAGAAGTAGAAGTAGAAGTAGAAGTAGAAGTAGAAGTAGAAGTAGAAGTAGAAGTAGAAGTAGAAGTAGAAGTAGAAGTAGAAGTAGAAGTAGAAGTAGAAGTAGAAGTAGAAGTAGAAGTAGAAGTAGAAGTAGAAGTAGAAGTAGAAGTAGAAGTAGAAGTAGAAGTAGAAGTAGAAGTAGAAGTAGAAGTAGAAGTAGAAGTAGAAGTAGAAGTAGAAGTAGAAGTAGAAGTAGAAGTAGAAGTAGAAGTAGAAGTAGAAGTAGAAGTAGAAGTAGAAGTAGAAGTAGAAGTAGAAGTAGAAGTAGAAGTAGAAGTAGAAGTAGAAGTAGAAGTAGAAGTAGAAGTAGAAGTAGAAGTAGAAGTAGAAGTAGAAGTAGAAGTAGAAGTAGAAGTAGAAGTAGAAGTAGAAGTAGAAGTAGAAGTAGAAGTAGAAGTAGAAGTAGAAGTAGAAGTAGAAGTAGAAGTAGAAGTAGAAGTAGAAGTAGAAGTAGAAGTAGAAGTAGAAGTAGAAGTAGAAGTAGAAGTAGAAGTAGAAGTAGAAGTAGAAGTAGAAGTAGAAGTAGAAGTAGAAGTAGAAGTAGAAGTAGAAGTAGAAGTAGAAGTAGAAGTAGAAGTAGAAGTAGAAGTAGAAGTAGAAGTAGAAGTAGAAGTAGAAGTAGAAGTAGAAGTAGAAGTAGAAGTAGAAGTAGAAGTAGAAGTAGAAGTAGAAGTAGAAGTAGAAGTAGAAGTAGAAGTAGAAGTAGAAGTAGAAGTAGAAGTAGAAGTAGAAGTAGAAGTAGAAGTAGAAGTAGAAGTAGAAGTAGAAGTAGAAGTAGAAGTAGAAGTAGAAGTAGAAGTAGAAGTAGAAGTAGAAGTAGAAGTAGAAGTAGAAGTAGAAGTAGAAGTAGAAGTAGAAGTAGAAGTAGAAGTAGAAGTAGAAGTAGAAGTAGAAGTAGAAGTAGAAGTAGAAGTAGAAGTAGAAGTAGAAGTAGAAGTAGAAGTAGAAGTAGAAGTAGAAGTAGAAGTAGAAGTAGAAGTAGAAGTAGAAGTAGAAGTAGAAGTAGAAGTAGAAGTAGAAGTAGAAGTAGATAGATTAGAAGTAGAAGTAGAAGTAGAAGTAGAAGTAGAAGTAGAAGTAGAAGTAGAAGTAGAAGTAGAAGTAGAAGTAGAAGTAGAAGTAGAAGTAGAAGTAGAAGTAGAAGTAGAAGTAGAAGTAGAAGTAGAAGTAGAAGTAGAAGTAGAAGTAGAAGTAGAAGTAGAAGTAGAAGTAGAAGTAGAAGTAGAAGTAGAAGTAGAAGTAGAAGTAGAAGTAGAAGTAGAAGTAGAAGTAGAAGTAGAAGTAGAAGTAGAAGTAGAAGTAGAAGTAGAAGTAGAAGTAGAAGTAGAAGTAGTAGAAGTAGAAGTAGAAGTAGAAGTAGAAGTAGAAGTAGAAGTAGAAGTAGAAGTAGAAGTAGAAGTAGAAGTAGAAGTAGAAGTAGAAGTAGAAGTAGAAGTAGAAGTAGAAGTAGAAGTAGAAGTAGAAGTAGAAGTAGAAGTAGAAGTAGAAGTAGAAGTAGAAGTAGAAGTAGAAGTAGAAGTAGAAGTAGAAGTAGAAGTAGAAGTAGAAGTAGAAGTAGAAGTAGAAGTAGAAGTAGAAGTAGAAGTAGAAGTAGAAATAGAAGTAGAAGTAGAAGTAGAAGTAGAAGTAGAAGTAGAAGTAGAAGTAGAAGTAGAAGTAGAAGTAGAAGTAGAAGTAGAAGTAGAAGTAGAAGTAGAAGTAGAAGTAGAGTTAGAAGTAGAAGTAGAAGTAGAAGTAGAAGTAGAAGTAGAAGTAGAAGTAGAAGTAGAAGTAGAAGTAGAAGTAGCAGTAGAAGTAGAAGTAGAAGTAGAAGTAGAAGTAGAAGTAGAAGTAGAAGTAGAAGTAGAAGTAGAAGTAGAAGTAGAAGTAGAAGTAGAAGTAGAAGTAGAAGTAGAAGTAGAAGTAGAAGTAAAAGTAGAAGTAGAAGTAGAAGTAGAAGGAGAAGTAGAAGTAGTAGTAGAAGTAGAAGTAGAAGTAGAAGTAGAAGTAGAAGTAGAAGTAGAAGTAGAAGTAGAAGTAGAAGTAGAAGTAGAAGTAGAAGTAGAAGTAGAAGTAGAAGTAGAAGTAGAAGTAGAAGTAGAAGTAGAAGTAGAAGTAGAAGTAGAAGTAGAAGTAGAAGTAGAAGTAGAAGTAGAAAGTAGAAGTAGAAGTAGAAGTAGAAGTAGAAGTAGAAGTAGAAGTAGAAGTAGAAGTAGAAGTAGAAGTAGAAGTAGAAGTAGAAGTAGAAGTAGAAGTAGAAGTAGAAGTAGAAGTAGAAGTAGGAGTAGAAGTAGAAGTAGAAGTAGAAGTAGAAGTAGAAGTAGAAGTAGAAGTAGAAGTAGAAGTAGAAGTAGAAGTAGATGTAGAGGTAGAAGTAGAAGTAGAAGTAGACTTTGTTCTAGTCCGTGTCCGTTGTATTGTTTTTCTTGATTAAGGTTGCTGGCGACCTATTCCTTATGGGGAGAGGTCCGCTGACAGGCGTAGCGACTGTCGACGTTTGGGTAGATATCCATCCGGAACTTATTCTTTCTTAAATCCATAGATTAAGTGAAGTGCGTTTTATACCTGCCGCCTGGTAGTAAAGAAGGAAGCCCCTAACATAGGGAATAGACTCCAACCTGTATAATTACTGACTGTCATTTCAGTTTACAGAAATGACAGTCTCTCATTTGTAAACCTGACCAAGCTTCCCAATTCGGTAAAGACCAAATTGGTCCATCTGTTTATACCACTGTTGCGTCATTCGGTGAAAACCAAATGGTTTACTATGTAATATCAGGCTTCCAGGGGAGACCAAGTGGAGGTGAGAGTAGGAATTGAAGAAAGATTGTTTAACCTAGAAGACAAAACAAATTCATAGAATCGACAATCGTTCCCCGTTGATCCCCCTTATTAACATTTTAGTTAAAAAGCTATTATCGCTTGGATTTCATTCATCTTTAGAACCTTTCTACAATGTTGGCGTAAAACTTAAACTATTTTTACTTATCGTCATACGCCAGCGAAAATAGCCAACTATTATCTAATGTCAGCATAGGCTAAAGACTGAAAAAATACAAATAGTATTGCCAACGCCATAAAATAACCTAAATAGCATGTGCATCTGGTTGCATTTTACTAAGAAAATCGACATTATTTTCTTCTATAAAATAAAATTTTAATAATTTATAATTAACAATATCATCAAAATATCTAATTTCGGGTGTTTAAATACTTTTAATAAACAAATAATACAAATTTTATAAAAAAAAAACATACCAAAAGAAACCAATTGTTACCAACATACAAAAAAAGAAAAACAAAAATATTATTATTGGCAGTTAGGGTTAAACTATTTTTTTCAACTTTGTTATACTATTTTTTTCAACATTGTCAGGGTTAAACTATTTTTTTCAACATTGTTATACTGTTTTCCCTATGTTCAACTCATTGTTACTGAATAGCCAGGTACAATATTACTAGAGTGGTACAATACCCTAAATAATCCTGTTATATACTTATTATATAAAATATCGAACGATTGCAATTGTGGAGAGATCGAAATTGGCTCTCTAACAATGATAACAATGCTTATCTTATATATTAAATGATAACAATCACCCGATATAAACGCATGGTAATCTCGTCCAAAATGATTAGTCAGTTATCGATGCTCAATAAGTCAACAAATTAAAATCAAAGTTATAATTAAAATTATGAAAAAAGAATTAAATATTAATTATAAATAAAGAATTATTTTGTGATAAATAAATTAAAATCAGACTTGGTGTTTTAATTCTAAAGACAAAAATAAAAGTGGTTACCATGAATTAATAGGTAACCAAATTGGTGACCCCGACCAAAACAATTAATGTTATTGTTGGTAAAACAATTAATTTAAAATTATTGTGCTATACAGTAAAATTAGGTTTCTGAAAACTCGGATTTTTAAGACTCGACGAGTCCGAGTCCAAATTTAAAAAACTCGTCGAGTCCGCGTCGAGTCCGTTGTCTTTAACAAAAAATATTACAAGAATCTGATAAAATAATATTATATGATTTTCAATTCAACTGAAATTCGTGCCAAGAAATTAAAAAGAAAATGTACTCAAATTTATTAATTAATTCATTTATTTTTAAAACTTAATAAGCTTGGATGTTATCATCCGATCTGCCTCTCTTCTACGCGAACCCTTTTTTGGCCTCTTCAGCTCTGCCTGAAGTGCCCTTCTTCCTACAATAGTGACCTTCTTATTACAATAGTGACCTTATCGGTATGGTTAGATCTGCCGGATACCGCAGACTATTCTCTGCAGTATCCACCGACATCGCTCACTACATCCTTGATCCTACTTAAGCCCTACCACCCCCTCGGGCTGAAGTACAAGTACAAGTACAAGTACAAGTACAAGTACAAGTACAAGTACAAGTACAAGTACAAGTACAAGTACAAGTACAAGTACAAGTACAAGTACAAGTACAAGTACAAGTACAAGTACAAGTACAAGTACAAGTACAAGTACAAGTACAAGTACAAGTACAAGTACAAGTACAAGTACAAGTACAAGTACAAGTACAAGTACAAGTACAAGTACAAGTACAAGTACAAGTAGAAGTACAAGTACAAGTACAAGTACAAGTACAAGTACAAGTACAAGTACAAGTACAAGTACAAGTACAAGTACAAGTACAAGTACAAGTACAAGTACAAGTACAAGTACAAGTACAAGTACAAGTACAAGTACAAGTACAAGTACAAGTACAAGTACAAGTACAAGTACAAGTACAAGTACAAGTACAAGTACAAGTACAAGTACAAGTACAAGTACAAGTACAAGTACAAGTACAAGTACAAGTACAAGTACAAGTACAAGTACAAGTACAAGTACAAGTACAAGTACAAGTACAAGTACAAGTACAAGTACAAGTACAAGTACAAGTACAAGTACAAGTACAAGTACAAGTACAAGTACAAGTACAAGTACAAGTACAAGTACAAGTACAAGTACAAGTACAAGTACCAGTACAAGTACAAGTACAAGTACAAGTACAAGTACAAGTACAAGTACAAGTACAAGTACAAGTACAAGTACAAGTACAAGTACAAGTACAAGTACAAGTACAAGTACAAGTACAAGTACAAGTACAAGTACAAGTACAAGTACAAGTACAAGTACAAGTACAAGTACAAGTACAAGTACAAGTACAAGTACAAGTACAAGTACAAGTACAAGTACAAGTACAAGTACAAGTACAAGTACAAGTACAAGTACAAGTACAAGTACAAGTACAAGTACAAGTACAAGTACAAGTACAAGTACAAGTACAAGTACAAGTACAAGTACAAGTACAAGTACAAGTACAAGTACAAGTACAAGTACAAGTACAAGTACAAGTACAAAGTACAAGTACAAGTACAAGTACAAGTACAAGTACAAGTACAAGTACAAGTACAAGTACAAGTACAAGTACAAGTACAAGTACAAGTACAAGTACAAGTACAAGTACAAGTACAAGTACAAGTACAAGTACAAGTACAAGTACAAGTACAAGTACAAGTACAAGTACAAGTACAAGTACAAGTACAAGTACAAGTACAAGTACAAGTACAAGTACAAGTACAAGTACAAGTACAAGTACAAGTACAAGTACAAGTACAAGTACAAGTTCAAGTACAGGTACAAGTACAAGTACAAGTACAAGTACAAGTACAAGTACAAGTACAAGTACAAGTACAAGTACAAGTACAAGTACAAGTACAAGTACAAGTACAAGTACAAGTACAAGTACAAGTACAAGTACAAGTACAAGTACAAGTACAAGTACAAGTACAAGTACAAGTAGAGTACAAGTACAAGTACAAGTACAAGTACAAGTACAAGTACAAGTACAAGTACAAGTACAAGTACAAGTACAAGTACAAGTACAAGTACAAGTACAAGTACAAGTACAAGTACAAGTACAAGTACAAGTACAAGTACAAGTACAAGTACAAGTACAAGTACAAGTACAAGTACAAGTACAAGTACAAGTACAAGTACAAGTACAAGTACAAGTACAAGTACAAGTACAAGTACAAGTACAAGTACAAGTACAAGTACAAGTACAAGTACAAGTACAAGTACAAGTACAAGTACAAGTACAAGTACAAGTACAAGTACAAGTACAAGTACAAGTACAAGTACAAGTACAAGTACAAGTACAAGTACAAGTACAAGTACAAGTACAAGTACAAGTACAAGTACAAGTACAAGTACAAGTACAAGTACAAGTACAAGTACAAGTAACAAGTACAAGTACAAGTACAAGTACAAGTACAAGTACAAGTACAAGTACAAGTACAGTACAAGTACAAGTACAAGTACAAGTACAAGTACAAGTACAAGTACAAGTACAAGTACAAGTACAAGTACAAGTACAAGTACAAGTACAAGTACAAGTACAAGTACAAGTACAAGTACAAGTACAAGTACAAGTACAAGTACAAGTACAAGTACAAGTACAAGTACAAGTACAAGTACAAGTACAAGTACAAGTACAAGTACAAGTACAAGTACAAGTACAAGTACAAGTACAAGTACAAGTACAAGTACAAGTACAAGTACAAGTACAAGTACAAGTACAAGTACAAGTACAAGTACAAGTACAAGTACAAGTAGAAGTAGAAGTAGAAGTAGAAGTAGAAGTAGAAGTAGAAGTAGAAGTAGAAGTAGAAGTAGAAGTAGAAGTAGAAGTAGAAGTAGAAGTAGAAGTAGAAGTAGAAGTAGAAGTAGAAGAAGAAGTAGAAGTAGAAGTAGAAGTAGAAGTAGAAGTAGAAGTAGAAGTAGAAGTAGAAGTAGAAGTAGTAGTAGAAGTAGAAGTAGAAGTAGAAGTAGAAGTAGAAGTAGAAGTAGAAGTAGAAGTAGAAGTAGAAGTAGAAGTAGAAGTAGAAGTAGAAGTAGAAGTAGAAGTAGAAGTAGAAGTAGAAGTAGAAGTAGAAGTAGAAGTAGAAGTAGAAATAGAAGTAGAAGTAGAAATAAAAGTAGAAGTAGAAGTAGAAGTAGAAGTAGAAGTAGAAGTAGAAGTAGAAGTAGAAGTAGAAGTAGAAGTAGAAGTAGAAGTAGAAGTAGAAGTAGAAGTAGAAGTAGAAGTAGAAGTAGAAGTAGAAGTAGAAGTAGAAGTAGAAGTAGAAGTAGAAGTAGAAGTAGAAGTAGAAGTAGAAGTAGAAGTAGAAGTAGAAGTAGAAGTAGAAGTAGAAGTAGAAGTAGAAGTAGAAGTAGAAGTAGAAGTAGAAGTAGAAGTAGAAGTAGAAGCAGAAGTAGAAGCAGAAGTAGAAGTAGAATTGGAAGTAGAAGTAGAAGTAGAAGTAGAAGCAGAAGTAGAAGTAGAATTGGAAGTAGAAGTAGAAGTAGAAGTAGAAGTAGAAGTAGAAGTAGAAGTAGAAGTAGAAGTAGAAGTAGAAGTAAAGTAGAAGTAGAAGTAGAAGTAGAAGTAGAAGTAGAAGTAGAAGTAGAAGTAGAAGTAGAAGTAGAAGTAGAAGTAGAAGTAGAAGTAGAAGTAGAAGTAGAAGTAGAAGTAGAAGTAGAAGTAGAAAAGTAGAAGTAGAAGTAGAAGTAGAAGTAGAAGTAGAAGTAGAAGTAGAAGTAGAAGTAGAAGTAGAAGTAGAAGTAGAAGTAGAAGTAGAAGTAGAAGTTAGAAGTAGAAGTAGAAGTAGAAGTAGAAGTAGAAGTAGAAGTGAAGTAGAAGTAGAAGTAGAAGTAGAAGTAGAAGTAGAAGTAGAAGTAGAAGTAGAAGTAGAAGTAGAAGTAGAAGTAGAAGTAGAAGTAGAAGTAGAAGTAGAAGTAGAAGTAGAAGTAGAAGTAGAAGTAGAAGTAGAAGTAGAAGTAGAAGTAGAAGTAGAAGTAGAAGTAGAAGTAGAAGTAGAAGTAGAAGTAGAAGTAGAAGTAGAAGTAGAAGTAGAAGTAGAAGTAGAAGTAGAAGTAGAAGTAGAAGTAGAAGTAGAAGTAGAAGTAGAAGTAGAAGTAGAAGTAGAAGTAGAAGTAGAAGTAGAAGTAGAAGTAGAAGTAGAAGTAGAAGTAGAAGTAGAAGTAGAAGTAGAAGGTAGAAGTAGAAGTAGAAGTAGAAGTAGAAGTAGAAGTAGAAGTAGAAGTAGAAGTAGAAGTAGAAGTAGAAGTAGAAGTAGAAGTAGAAGTAGAAGTAGAAGTAGAAGTAGAAGTAGAAGTAGATGTAGAAGTAGAAGTAGAAGTAGAAGTAGAAGTAGAAGTAGAAGTAGAAGTAGGAGTAGAAGTAGAAGTAGAAGTAGAAGTAGAAGTAGAAGTAGAAGTAGAAGTAGAAGTAGAAGTAGAAGTAGATGTAGAAGTAGAAGTAGAAGTAGAAGTAGAAGTAGAAGTAGAAGTAGAAGTAGAAGTAGAAGTAGAAGTAGAAGTAGAAGTAGAAGTAGAAGTAGAAGTAGAAGTAGAAGTAGAAGTAGAAGTAGAAGTAGAAGTAGAAGTAGAAGTAGAAGTAGAAGTAGAAGTAGAAGTAGAAGTAGAAGTAGAAGTAGAAGTAGAAGTAGAAGTAGAAGTAGAAGTAGAAGTAGAAGTAGAAGTAGAAGTAGAAGTAGAAGTAGAAGTAGAAGTAGAAGTAGAAGTAGAAGTAGAAGTAGAAGTAGAAGTAGAAGTAGAAGTAGAAGTAGAAGTAGAAGTAGAAGTAGAAGTAGAAGTAGAAGTAGAAGTAGAAGTAGAAGTAGAAGTAGAAGTAGAAGTAGAAGTAGAAGTAGAAGTAGAAGTAGAAGTAGAAGTAGAAGTAGAAGTAGAAGTAGAAGTAGAAGTAGAAGTAAAAGTAGAAGTAGAAGTAGAAGTAGAAGGAGAAGTAGAAGTAGTAGTAGAAGTAGAAGTAGAAGTAGAAGTAGAAGTAGAAGTAGAAGTAGAAGTAGAAGTAGAAGTAGAAGTAGAAGTAGAAGTAGAAGTAGAAGTAGAAGTAGAAGTAGAAGTAGAAGTAGATGTAGAAGTAGAAGTAGAAGTAGAAGTAGAAGTAGAAGTAGAAGTAGAAGTAGAAGTAGAAGTAGAAGTAGAAGTAGAAGTAGAAGTAGAAGTAGAAGTAGAAGTAGAAGTAGAAGTAGAAGTAGAAGTAGAAGTAGAAGTAGAAGTAGAAGTAGAAGTAGAAGTAGAAGTAGAAGTAGAAGTAGAAGTAGAAGTAGAAGTAGAAGTAGAAGTAGAAGTAGAAGTAGAAGTAGAAGTAGAAGTAGAAGTAGATGTAGAGGTAGAAGTAGAAGTAGAAGTAGACTTTGTTCTAGTCCGTGTCCGTTGTATTGTTTTTCTTGATTAAGGTTGCTGGCGACCTATTCCTTATGGGGAGAGGTCCGCTGACAGGCGTAGCGACTGTCGACGTTTGGGTAGATATCCATCCGGAACTTATTCTTTCTTTAAATCCATAGATTAAGTGAAGTGCGTTTTATACCTGCCGCCTGGTAGTAAAGAAGGCAGCCCCTAACATAGGGAATAGACTCCAACCTGTATAATTACTGACTGTCATTTCAGTTTACAGAAATGACAGTCTCTCATTTGTAAACCTGACCAAGCTTCCCAATTCGGTAAAGACCAAATTGGTCCATCTGTTTATACCACTGTTGCGTCATTCGGTGAAAACCAAATGGTTTACTATGTAATATCAGGCTTCCAGGGGAGACCAAGTGGAGGTGAGAGTAGGAATTGAAGAAAGATTGTTTAACCTAGAAGACAAAACGAATTCATAGAATCGACAATCGTTCCCCGTTGATCCCCCTTATTAACATTTTAGTTAAAAAGCTATTATCGCTTGGATTTCATTCATCTTTAGAACCTTTCTACAATGTTGGCGTAAAACTTAAACTATTTTTACTTATCGTCATACGCCAGCGAAAATAGCCAACTATTATCTAATGTCAGCATAGGCTAAAGACTGAAAAAATACAAATAGTATTGCCAACGCCATAAAATAACCTAAATAAGCATGTGCATCTGGTCGCATTTTACTAAGAAAATCGACATTATTTTCTTCTATAAAATAAAATTTAATAATTTATAATTAACAATATCATCAAAATATCTAATTTCGGGTGTTTAAATACTTTTAATAAACAAATAATACAAATTTTATAAAAAAAAAAAACATACCAAAAGAAACCAATTGTTACCAACATACAAAAAAAGAAAAACAAAAAATATTATTATTGGCAGTTAGGGTTAAACTATTTTTTTCAACTTTGTTATACTATTTTTTTCAACATTGTCAGGGTTAAACTATTTTTTTCAACATTGTTATACTGTTTTCCCTATGTTCAACTCATTGTTACTGAATAGCCAGGTACAATATTACTAGAGTGGTACAATACCCTAAATAATCCTGTTATATACTTATTATATAAAATATCGAACGATTGCAATTGTGGAGAGATCGAAATTGGCTCTCTAACAATGATAACAATGCTTATCTTATATATTGAATGATAACAATCACCCGATATAAACGCATGGTAATCTCGTCCAAAATGATTAGTCAGTTATCGATGCTCAATAAGTCAACAAATTAAAATCAAAGTTATAATTAAAATTATGAAAAAAGAATTAAATATTAATTATAAATAAAGAATTATTTTGTGATAAATAAATTAAAATCAGACTTGGTGTTTTAATTCTAAAGACAAAAATAAAAGTGGTTACCATGAATTAATAGGTAACCAAATTGGTGACCCCGACCAAAACAATTAATGTTATTGTTGGTAAAACAATTAATTTAAAATTATTGTGCTATACAGTAAAATTAGGGTTTCTGAAAACTCGGATTTTTAAGACTCGACGAGTCCGAGTCCAAAATTTAAAAAACTCGTCGAGTCCGCGTCGAGTCCACGTCGAGTCCGTTGTCTTTAACAAAAAATATTACAAGAATCTGATAAAATAATATTATATGATTTTCAATTCAACTGAAATTCGTGCCAAGAAATTAAAAAGAAAATGTACTCAAATTTATTAATTAATTCATTTATTTTTAAAACTTAATAAGCTTTCAAAACATATAGATACATAATATAACTATTTCAACATTAACGTAATTTAGGTAATCATTTAATTAAATTGTTTTTAAAGGCTTTTTTTATTTTTTGGTTTAAGGTACAAATATTTCAATAACGATGTTGTGCTTGAATCAACAATACCTATAATCTTTTTACATGTATTACACTCAACTTTTTTTGTGTCCACTTGAGTGAAATATTCCCAAACTTTTGCTGTTTTTTTAATAAATTGATTTCAATAATTAGTAATTACTTTTTTTCATACATAAAACAGATTCGTCAATTATAATAATTGACACAACACAAAAACAAAATAATATTGAATAATTTTTTGAAATTAATTTTATTTTTACTAACTTACTAACCTACACTACCTACACTCTTACCACGTATGAAATAGATTTGATTTTTATTTTCATTCAATATTTAGTTTTAAAGTCTTCTATCGTTTGTTTTTTTTACGTTGAAAAATAAAAGTGCCGTTGTTCTGCGAATTCGTACAAAGAAACTCGTCGAGTATTAGAGTCGAGTCCCGATTCAGCGTAACTACCCAAATACTCGACGAGTCCGAGTCGAGTCGAGTCGAGTCCAGAAACATTAGACTGTACAGCACAATGAGTAAAATCATTGTGCTGTACAGTCTAAAAAAAGTAAAAAAAAACTTGAATTCTAGTAAAATTATTGTGCTGTACAGTCTAAAAAAAGTAACATCGATCAGGCCACCCTGTATTTCGAAATAATTTTATTGTTATTGTAAGGGATCAATGTGGTCACCCCGTATATTGTAATGTTAGCTATATATTGATATAAATTTGTTGTACATATATATAAATATATATGTATATACCGAGTCAATTATATAATGCTGTATAAGTTTATAATATAATATGTCATATATAGTTTATAATGAGTTTATAATGTAATCTAATTTTGTATGTATATAAAAAAAATAATATCGAAGTTACCGATAAGTAAAAAAAAATTTTTTTAGTAAAAAAAAAAAATTAAAAAAAATTTTTTGTTTTTGGATGTAATTTTTCAGGACGAATTATATATAGTACCTTTTGAACATATATTGTATCTTTCATACTGTACCTTGTGAACAAAATTTCAAAATTTGGTAAAAGTTTTTCGCATAATATCTTTGAATTGTTTTCAATCTCTCTTTATAGGTGTCTATTAAACTAATTACAATGCCAGATACCGCGCCATTACTATGCCAGATACTGATAAAATCAGACATAAATACAATAACGCGCATTAAATTGGCCCCGTTTTTTGACACAAATCCCGAACTATGGTTCATAATAGCGGAGAGCCAATTCAATTTTCAGTCTATAAAAGACGATTATAAGTTCAATCATACGCTTGCGGCCCTGCCGCAAGATATAGCATTGTCGGTTATAGATATTTTAAAAAATACCAACACTACCGAACTACTGATACACAAATCAGTTAAATTAATCAGTTTCCATTAATCAGTTAAATTAATCCCGTGTGCATGTAAAGTTCCGTATATTTTTTGTGTATTAATGCTGTCAAGAACCTAAAAAACTAAAATATAGTATTAATGCTGTCAAGAGCCTGCTTAAAACTAAAATATACAACATTGTAGAAAGGCTCTTACTTAGTTGGATTGAATCATATCTTTCTAACAGATATCAATATTTCAAGATTGGAACTTTTAAATCCAACTCTTTTAGGCTTTTTTCTGGTGTTTCTCAAAGCAGTCATTTGGTTCCGTAATTATTTATTTTAATGATTAATGATTTACCACTTATTCTCCAATTTTGTTTCGTCCTTTTATATGCTGATGATCTTAAATTGTTTGCCAAAAACCGGTCAATAAATGATTGTAATAAGCTTTTGATTGATATAAAGAGCTTTTTCAGTTAGTGTTATTGTAATGGTATTTCATTAAATGTATCTAAATATTTAGTGATCTCGTTCCATCGCTGTTAGAATCCAATTGTTTGTGATTATATTCTAAATGAATCATCTCTTTCTAGGGTTATTAAAGCTAAAGATTTGTGTAATTTGTTAGATATAAAGTTATTATTTTCTTTACATTTTGATTATATGTGCTCTAAACCCAATAGTATGATTGTATTCTTAAAAAGAAATACACGTGATTTTAAAGATATATGTACTTTAAACACACTGTACTTTTCTCTTGTTCGTAGAATTTTAGAATATGGTAGCACTGTATGGTCACCTAATTATCAAGTGCACAGGTTAGAAAGGGTGTAGAAGTCTTTCTCACGCTCTGCCTTAAGGTCGTCCCTGAATCTCATGTATCTCTCACAATTACGAAACCTTCGCGGAAGAAATTGAGAATATTTTCTGGACACACCTACTGTACAGATCCAAAAGCAACTGAAGAAACTCAAAAGGAATTATTGTTTTCTCATTCCATTCTGATCGGTATCCGAAACCTGTAATTTTCCTTAAAATAGTTATCAACTACCTGGTGATCAAGGAATTCTTACTCAGGATTTAAATCTGCTTTCCTGAATAAACCATTTATAAAGAATTTTCCTGCTTCCCTGACTGTGCTGAAAATGCTGCAGTGTGGTAAGTGCGAAATAAACGGTTTAACTTCAAGAGTATTTCTGACTTTGTCGGCTTTTCCTGAATATGAAGGTCCACCGGATTTATGTAAAGAATTGTTGCAATAATTCTACTAGTAGGTGTGCGACTTATACAGCACTGTCTTTGCACGGTTTCAAAGCTTTTTAAATTTGTTCCTACAAATGGGAAAATAGGTTTTACCATACTTGTGCATGTTCAGTGGCTCATTTTTTGGGATAATCCCCACTTGTTACCGATAGCACTCTTACAGTTCCAAAAAGCCCGAATTGCTTTATTGGGTTTTTGCTTTAAATGCTGTTTCCAACGCAGTTTACTATCTTAACTGATTTCAAGGAATTTTGCCGCATGAACACCCCTTACTCACCATGATTAAGTGGCGTTATGTATCTTGGATAGGATTATACTGGGATTTATCCTTCTTGGTGAGAAGAGACAAGCTCAGTTTTTCCTTCGTTAACTTTTAATCTGTTCCTTGGCGTCGAGTCGACGACAAGGTCTATCGCACTTTTCAGTAACTCTGTTAGCGTTGACTCAAATTTCCTTTTTAAAAAGATAGCTAAGTCATAACAAACAATATCGCACTTCGCTTCCGGCAACTCTTTTAATAGGTCATTCATTACAAGGAGCCATAGAAAGGGGGATAGGATTCCTTCTTGTGGGTGTCACATTACTGGTGTATCGAAGCCTGTCAGACTTAACATTGTTGAAAGTAATCTCAATGTCAATGAACATACCCAAGTTTACGTTCTTCTGCAATAATCATTTTTCTATGATAACTGCAGCGCTATGTAGGGCTGAGTCAACCAATTTACCCTTACAATAAGCATGCTGGGACCGTGACACAACTGAGATTGGTATATAAGTACTCAGTTCTATCTCTACTCGCCTTTCGAAGGTCTTCAGTAAAACCGAGTTCAAACGTATCGGCCTGTACGCACTTGCCGGAGCATAATTACTTTTTACTGGTTTTGGTATGAATACTGCCTTATCTTCTCGCCATTTTTCCGGTATGTAACTTAATTTAAAAAAAAGTTCTGCATAGCTTGTCCAACAATTTTACGTTAGCATTTTGTAGAAACGCCATCTATACCCGGAGACTTTTAGGGCTTAATTACATCTATACCCGCAGATTTTTAGAGCTTAAAAGGAGTCTACTGTCCAGTTCACAGTTTTCAAGAATAATAACCTCTTGTGTATTCAGTAATGTGTTTTCAGTAAGATCGGGTTGAGTGTGTGTTTTGGCCAGAATTTTCTTTAATCTGGCGACCTCGTTCACATTGCAGATTTGTTCAGGAAAATTTTCCCAAGATTCTCTTTGCGCCCCTTTACATTGTTTTTTATACTTCTTCAGAGCATACCTGTAGTGTATCCAATCAGTTTCCGTATTATAGTTTTTCGCCCGATTAAAAAGCCTTCTTACCTTCTTCATTAGGTTATGAATTAGACTACTCCTACAAGGCTGTTTTCCTTTTGAGCGAACAAGCTACCTCAAAGGCTCCTATTATTGAATCAGTGAGGTATGTGACCCAGATTCAATTTCATCTTTATTATTTAGAGTAGTGGGTGCTGGATGGTGAATTAACCTACTATCTAAATCATGTTGTTGCCAATTGTTGTTAAAAGATTTCTAAAGTTATTCTCTAAACTATTTCCCGACTCTACCTTAAAGGATATCCATGCATATCCTTTAAAGAAAGAGGGTTCATACGAGATGTGCCAATATTTCCAGAACCTATTTTAAAGGATATCCATGCATATCCTTCAGAGAAAGAGAGTTCGTCCGAGACGTGGTAATTCGTGACGTTATCAAGAATATTCCTAGTAGCTAAAGTTATATCAATTACCTGATTCCTATTCTTATTCCTAAAGGCTGGTTTCGAGCCTGTGTAAGAGCTCACTGCTTAATAAAAATTCAATTACTTCTTTCATTTGTATCCGTGCTACCCCACACCACATTGGAGTGACATCCTCTTAATAATTCCCTTTTATTGTTTCTTGAATACTCCAATATTTTCCTCATATTCTTTGTTGGTGGCAGATATGACGACTCATATGGTAAGTAGCATGATGCCATTATCGAATCTGACATTGTGTCTGATTATTGAGATTGCCCAGAACTGCGATACAGTCATTACTACTTATCTGTGGAATAAAAATCAATTTAATATTTTGCTTCGGAATTATGCAAGGCCTGGCTTCACCTTTATGGTAAAACACCTGGAATTGTTTGGCGCTCCACCTTAGAACCTTGTTGTCCTTGATCATAGGTTCTTGCACTAGTGCTATCTCCACATCTCCTCTAAGTATGTTTTCCTATAATTTATTAGTAGTAACCCAGGTACGATTGAGGTTTGCTTGTCCTTAATGTTCATGGGTTTATGCTACTTTTCTCCTTTTTTGTGTTGTCTTCCTGTGGAGACAATAATCTACATTATCTATAAAAATAATTGTTTTATTTAAATCTTCGATTAAGTTTTCCTCGTCAGTATAACTGTCGAGGTCTGAATCAACCTTCGAGTATAAAACATCAAGTTTATCAACCGCCCCCAACAAGGAGTCAAGGTATCAAACCATCCACTCCACTCGGTATTCCAAGCTCCACAGGGTACCGCGTGGAGGTGAAGGTAGGAATTGAGGAAAAATAGTAGAGCTAAATGTATATCTAACGACCTTTAGATCTACATTGAGATCTACATTTTTTTCATCTAGTTGCATTATTTTGTACATACATATGTATATGGTTGTGTTATAACTCTTGTATATTCATTACGAGTTTTTAGTTGACTAGTGTAGTTCAATAAAATTTGTGTTTAACTTTACATAACTTTTTTTTTGCTGAATTAAAATGGTACCAAAAAACAAAAACTACAAGATATTTGAAGCTTTGTACCCTCTTGGACTGCTGTATGTCGACGGTCTTTATTAAGCGATATTTTGAAACCAACCATAAAGAAATTTCCGAGAAACATATTGACGAAAGAAATTAACTAATTTCTCAACGGTTAAAGATAGCTGAAAATCAATCAAATTTATTATCGAAATTTATAATAACCAACAGCAATGTTACAGAAGCTAGTTTTGAAATTTCTTATTTGATTGCTAAGCAATCAAAACCATTTACTGATGGAGAGTTTATAAGGACGGTTATGCTAAAAGCGGCCGACAGTTTGTCGGCTGCTTATACCCCTATTTCTAGACTCTACCTTAAAGCATATGGTTAGAAAAAGATGGCTCTTCTTAGACGTACCAAGTTGTGACGTTATGATGAATATTCTTAGTGGCTCAAGTAATATCAATTACCTGGCTCCTATTTGTATCCCTAAAAACCAACCGGTTTAGAGCCTCTCTTTAATCACTGCATAAGACTTCACTACGTAGTAACAATTCAAGAAATGACTTATCAATTTTTGGTTTCGTACTACCCCACACTACATGATAAGCATTGAAATCATATAGAATATGACGTCTTATGACACTAGTATCAAATCTGAGGATTGTATCTTTTTTCTAAAATTTCCAAGAACTCCAAGACAGTTATTACCACCTTTTTGTGGAATAAAAATCAAGTTAATATTTTTCTTTGAATTTATGGAAGTTAAATTCAAAAAGATAAAAGTAGGCTTGGCCTACTTTTATCTTTTTGGTAAACTAGCTGGAATTGCTTAGCACTCCACCATATAACCTTGTTATCCTAAGTCATAGGTTCATGCACTAGCGCTATATCCACTGCTGTTGTAAGTATGTGTTAACTTATCCGTAGCAACACGGCCATGATAGAGTTTTGCTGGTATTACCGTCAGGTTGTTGACTTATACCACAACTTTTCTCTTTTCTGGTATTGTCTTCCTGTGGTGACGCTACCTCCTCTTTATCTATAAAAATAATTGTATTCGATTAAGTTTGTCTCATCAGTATAACTGTCGACGTCTGTACCAACCTCCGATTCTACCATACGTAGTCCATTAACCGCCCCAACTAGGAGTCAAGATCTTTATCTTCATTGCCGGGTTTAGTCTCTTTTTCATCCGGGTCTTCCATTGCTTCTTCAGACTTTGAGAAAGTTATCTGAATCATCTTGGGTAGGTAATAAACCCATCCAGAAACCACTTTTAAAGTCATCAGAGTCATCAGAATCATAAAATCAACTATTGGTCTTTCTTGTTTATTTCCCGATGGTATAGAGTCCAAGACTGTGTATTGGAGTTCATATTCTTGTTCAAGATGTTTACGAACTTGAGTATCTCCTGGGGTTCTCTAAACTCTTCAGGTAGCCACAACAACGCCTTATTTGAGTTTAGGAACCAAACGTAGTAGGTAGGTATGAGTCCCTCTATCATCCTCTTCACGAAATTCACCGTGTCTTCATCCTGGCAAGTTACCCTGAAGACCAGAGCATCAACCAACAAGGATTCAAAGCTATCCTTCTGGATCTTCTGCTTTCTCCGGATACCTTTTGTCGATGATTGTAATCTTCAGCTGGTTCTCTGCCCGTCACCTCTAACCTTTCCTAGTTTGGCGATAGGATGTTGTACTTCCTCTGAGCTATTCCGTTTTTATTCGGAGATTCCGTCACAGCGTTAACGGCTTCAGAGGTAGAACATACACCTAACCTTTTTCTCCTCCAGCCACGAGTATGCTTCTTCTTGCGTCTTCCCTTCTTTCAGCCATCTGGTGAGCCATTTCCTGTCCGCGTCATTCAGGTTCATTCGCAATTATTTCGCGACCTTATCAGCTTCTTCAGGGTTTGTGACTTCACCAGCTGGTGATCTCTCCCTTTGAAGAAGAGGCCTGCCGACATCCGCAGTAACTGCCGACGTTTGTAAATATCCGATTTCATTCTATTTTCCCGCCAAACATGGCAAAACAGAGGTTTACCTGCATGCCGACTGGCTGTTTGTCAGGATACAGGATTTTCTCTCTCTCTTGTTTGTTGACCTGACCTAGCTTCCCTTTGGTATCAAACCAACCAGTCTACTCGGTATACCAGGCTCCAAGAGGCACCACGTGAACGTGAGAGCAGGAATTGAAGAAAATTCGTTTGCGCCGCTCCACTAGACCACGCCTAATCGGGAGACAGACACCTAGATTCACAAAGCCGACAACCCTTCCTCTTACAATACACTCTAATTGACTGGAAACCATTTTTTATCTCTTATTATTTTCATAAATTTCTCTTGTCATGTTTGGTATCTGGTATCTTCTATTTATTCCATCTTTAGCTTACGTTTCTTCTTTGGTTTTTACATATATGCGTTGCTATCTTTCTTTTCCGAACATTCTCCAGTTCATTTGATATTTGTATTTATTTGTAAACATTTCAATCTTGCGTAATTTTTTTTTTCTTACAGCCTGTTCGGACTCACTGTCGTACCATTCAACATTTCTTCTTCCAGCTGTTTTCCCTATCCTTTCGCTTCCAATAAAATTAACGCAATTTTTCAGGATTTGCCATGTTTGTGGTGTGCTATAATCTTCAGGTATAGTATTTATTTTTAGATATAGTTCATTTTCATAGACATTCTTTACATCTTGATTGTTAAGGTTAATTACATTTTGCGGTATTTGCTTTTCACTTTTCGCAAATTTTAGAAATTCTGTGCCTTAATACTTACTTAACACTGCCTATTGATTCTGTATTAACTTCTGTGCCTTAATACTGCCTATTGATGAAAGTTATCTAATAAGTACCTTTTAGTCTTTTCTTGTGGTCGGAATCTGAGCTTTTAATGAAGATATCATTCCCAAGTAAGAAATTGCACAGGTGAAACCCATTATTATTTGTATTCCAGTGCAGAGATTTTGTATTCTAGTGCAGAGAACAGCAAGCTAGTTTATAAAAAATTGTCTACCTTATCTTAAAATCTCCCATTATTTAGATTATATCGCATAACTTTGCGTTACTGCATGCTTTCTCAAGTTCAAGCTAAATTCTTTTTCATCATCACAAGATTCTTTTGTTGGACCATAGACTGAGATAATGGATATATATTTGAGGTTGTGGAGTCGTTATTTCCACGTATAACCTCCAATTCGGAGGAATAAGTATTGTTTATTCAACAGCACTGCACTTGCACTTTTAAGCTACTAAAAGGTTTTATGGCAGTAGCATCAAACATTCACTACGAGGAGGTCATGCAAGCAGTGAAGGGCCAATACTAGGATTTGAATCATCCTTGATAGTCAGAGGCTACTGAGTGATTAGGTGCGAGGACCAGTATTCCTGGGATTTCTTGAGCAACAGTGTCGCTAAAATTACTGAAACCTAGGAGGATGCCAAGATTGGCCTAATCCCAGCTGAGAAAATTCCATGGTTCCAAAATTCCAGGGCTCCTAATCTATGCGCATATTAGAAACTGCGAAATAACCTGCACCGTCAGCAGAGGCACTCCACAGAGAGAGAGGTTGGTTGACATATTCTCATTCGGTCATTATTTCGAATTCTTTTTTCGCGGCGTCGTGTCTGGCTGGGTCTAATAGTCGTGGTTTTTCGAACTTAGCTGGTCTTTCGAGACGGGATTATGTGCAAGTTTTACTTCTTTAAAATAATTAGGTGGTTGCGTAACTTTGGAAAATTCTTTTAGAATATCTAAAATTTCGTTTCTTATCAAACATTACTTTCTTTTTTATATCTACTATAAGCCCGTTCTAACTAAGAAATCCGCGCCTATGATTGCGCGATCAATGTCAGCCAAAATAAATTGTATGAAATTTCTCCAAAGACCAAGATTAATTTTTAACATTTTAGAGCCAAACGTATTTATTATTGTGCCGCTTGCAGCTGAAAGCGAGACGTCAGATTTATGGTTTTTTAAATGTGATTTGTATGGGAAGACTATCAGTCTGTGCCTGTATCAATGAGAAAATCAATGTTGTTATAAAATCTTGTATTCTTAAAATCTAGTCGCGCTATTATCTCTTCTATTTTTCTCTAGACGTGCATTAACGTCGGATGACTCAGTGTTCTGCACGGATAGTTTACTTAATTCCATTATTGCGAATCTGCTGGTTTTTTGTTGAGCTTCATAAATTTTATAAGCTAAGTCAGCTAATTCAGTAGTTGGCTTGTCGCCAACTGCCAGAACCGCGACAAGTAAGACTCGTGGTAACTTTCGAAGCCATAACGTTTTTATAGTCGTTAGTCCCGCTAACTGTTTCATTGATCTTAACAGTTCTAGTAGGCGTCTATCTCCGATGTCTGCTTTTGCGATTAAAGATTATAAGCGTTTCGTTTCCGAAGCTGAGTGCCGTTTAATTAATTCTGATTTAAGATTTTCGTAGCGATTTGTTAATGGTAGATCAGATAAAATAATAATAATTGATTCGCAGAATTTGGGTGGTAACGCGTTTATTACCTCGGCCTGGAAATTGGGCCTCGGCCTGGATAAACCAAGTTTTGGGATTTGATGGCCCAAAGTGTGGTAATTTAACGCTTACCGAATCGGTTCGACTCTCGTCCATTCGTGACTAATTATTATTTTGTTGATTTGAATTATCACCAAAACCGATATTTGGTGGACTTGTCACGTCTTTCTCATGTTTAGACATGATACGTAGTATTTGATTGTCGAGATTGTTTCCAAAAAAAATGACGCGTTAAAAATATTTCATTGTGCCAATTAAATAATGTATGTGTCACGTACTTTTTGGATTAACCCTATAATATAAAAAAAATGTATGTGCTTTTTGGACGGTCCCCAGAATTTTAATAAAATAATTTTATTGTAGGAAAATGAAAATTGTGACAGAATAAAAGTGTGTATTCGTGTATGTTATTTATATAAGAAAAATGTGTAAAATCAAATCTGAATTTATGTAATACAAATTATATACCGTATTTGAATTTTACTATATTTAAATTGTGTTTCTATTTATTTTTAAAACAAAAAAACATGTTGGCCAATACTAGGATCCTTGATAGGATGAATCCTTGATAGGATGAATCAAAATTAGGTGCAAGGACCAGGTTTCCTAGGATTTCCTGAGCAACAGTGTCGCTAAGATTACTGACACTTGGGAGGATGCCAAGATTGGCCTAATCCCAGCGAAATCATCTGCACTGTCAGCAGAGGCACTCCACCGAGAGAGAGGATGGTTGACATATTCCCATTTCGGTCATTATTTCGAATTATTTTTCCCGGCGTCGGGTCTCGCTGGGTCTAATAGTCGTGTTTTCGCGAGCGGTAGCTGGTCTTTCGTGACGATATTATGTGTAACGGTAAGTTGTACTTGTTTAAAATAATTAGGTGGTTGGGTAAATTTGGGAAATTCGGTTAGAATAGCTAAAATTTCTTATCTTATCAAATTTTCGGTGTTGGCGTTTTAGACGTACATGTACGAGTTATGATCGAAAGTTAGGTGAGTGTATCTATTATTTTCTTTTTTTTTCGATCCACTATAAATCTGTCTAACTAAGAAAATCAGCACCTATTATTGCACGTTCAATGTCAGCCAGAATAAATTCGTGTAGGAAATTTCTCCTAAGACCAGGATTAATGTTTAACATTTTAGAGTTATTTTAAAACAAAAAAATATATGTGAAATTATAATTATTTATGTAAAATTCATATGATAATTTTTAAAATTCCATTTCTTCTCATATATTGTTTTTATTTGTATATGTATTGAGAAAAAAAAACAATTATAGTTGTTAGTTGTAAGTAAAACACATGGTTTGGTTTACTATTTAATTTATTTAACTTATTTTTAAACAACTATTTTATTTTCAGTTTTGATGATTATTTTATTTTATTAAATTGATTTTAATTTTCTTTATTGATGTTACAGACTATATATTGGTTAACAGAATGAGATCTTATTATTTACTGATCATTGGAATTTCTTGTCAACCTCATTTTATTCTTTCCCAATTTTAATTTATTTATTTGCTGACTTGTATTAACCAATCGAAAAATGTGTAATATTAAAATAAGAACTTTTTAGCTGTTGCTAACCAATTTCATTTATAACGTTTCATATAATTAGAGGAAGTTTTTATAATATTACCAATCCTTACATACGCATCAAAAGTGTAATGGTCTGCGCTCAAGAAGGAATACAACCTACAACCGAACCAAGCAAGGTGGTATTCAGAGGGGAGCATGTGTGTGCTCATGTAGAGCGTTAAGGACAACGGCAAGTGACACACTGGACTCCTCTGTCTCCTCCTGCCCGACTTATAGATTAAATACTTAGCCAGCTGCAGCGCAGTCAGACTCAAAGCAAATGAAATCTAGCTGGAACTACCTTACCGACACAACCGCTGATGTGTATTCCACATGTGTATTCCGTCCTTTGGTACGGGCAGACTCAACAACCTAAAAAATCTAACAACAACACACCAAACGAGCCTGAGAAAGTTCCTAAATGCTACGAGATGGATATCAGAAACCAACCTCATACTTAAACTGCGGAATGGTTACGAAGATGGGTGGTTTAAAAACACTACCGCGCTAATTGGGACCAATTTGCAAGAAGTGAAGGAGTGCGCCGAAATCTCCGTACCGTTCAATCGTTAGAATATGCCTATCAAATCTGCGACCCTGCCCTTGTAGTATACAGTGATAGAATTGAATCAATTGAAAAACAAGTCACACTCTTTAAATTAAGAGAACTTTATAACCCAGAGATTATGTTAATTTACCTAGGAGAATTATTTTAATTGTTTATTTTATCTTATATAATACTAAAGTTTAACCATCCCTAAAAGTCATAAATCTTATTTGGTACTACTATTGCCATTACGATTTGAACCATTTCCTTCTATATGATTTCCTAGTAAATTTTAACGCGCACCTTGAAGTTGTGTGCATTACTTAGTTTTTTTACTATCTCAAATAGTAAAAATATAAACATCAAATGCTTTAAGCCTCAAATATTCCAGATTTCCATTAACAATATTCTGGCACTTTTCATTTATCTTATGACAGTTTTAGATGCTCTATATCTACCTCCAATTTTATTTTCTAATGTTTAGGGGGGTTAGTTTTGCTTTGAAAAAGATATTTTTGCAATATTTTTGAAAAGCGATCTTCCAGCAAATATAAAATTACCGAATAACAAGCCAATAAAAACCTCAAATTTAACCAAAACACAATATAAAAAATTAGAGGCTAGGTGCCATTTTGAACCCTGCATACCCACCCAGATTTTCATGCACATTGTGTGGTACTTGATTTAATTGCCAGTTTTTGAGTACTACTACTGGTACTGCAAGCAACACTAGTAATTTTCTCTTACTAGTGTTGCTTGCAGTACCAGAGGCAAATAATTCATTCCCTGAGGACGACGATAATTGTTTTTATTGTGTTTATGTATACGCAAGTGTAGTTACAATGGGAACGAGAGTACTCTTTTTAATGCGCATATTCTGGAAGTTCGATTTGAAGATATATGCCCAGGTTTTAAACAGTTTAAGCACAGTTTCCATTTTTTTAACCGGGCTGCAGGTGATAACTGGAGAAGCTTTTTACATAAAAAAATCAGGTGCTTCTGATGACCCCGCTTACAATTGACGTAAGCTACGCATAAAGAAGAATTTAGATTTGAGAATATTCTTGATTGTCTTATCTGATAACTCTTTTTTTTTGCTGGATACCCCCTTTAAATTTCCCTACTTTTACTGACTGAAACCGATACTCTAGGATATAAAAAAAATTATTTTAACTGCTGTAGTTTCACCAGTTTCCTCAAAAAAATGTGCAATAAAATAGGATCTCCGCTGTCTACATTAATACCTTGATAACATAAACCCAAGACAGACTTAGTGGTAAGATCAAAGATGTGACAACGGAAGCTGTTTCGACTTGGCAATTCATGTGAGGCAATAACTTGTTCAGCAATCTCTTTACTAAAAGTTTTTTAATATTGTAACGCATCTTCCGCGAAATTATAGCCTGATTGATACTGACGAGTATACTTAATTACTAATTTTTTGTGTAATTTTCAATGGGTTCTTCTTTGTTTCCTGTATTTGCGTTGAATTTTTATTAAGAAATTCTATATAAATACTATTTTTTTTCGGTGATGGAAAAATCCGATCTTACTTCACTGCGAATAGTCATTTTTTGCAGCATATGCACGGAAACTTTGCGGGTAGTTTTTTTTTTTTTTTTGCCTTTTTCGAAAATATAGGATAATAATTGATAGCATACTAACTATATCTTTCCGTATGCTGATTTTTGCTAATAAAAACAAATCATCGGTATATCTCTTGATTTCGTATTTTCTGAACACGACTGGGTCGCTAATTGATACTGACGAGTATACTTAATTACTAAAGAAATTCCTGCAAATATATTTTCTTCACAATTTGTATCAAAGGACTTACAAGATGATACTACATTAAAAGTTGCAGCATAAAAGTATTTTTTTAACACGAGGTTCGCAGAATTTTGAATGGACATAATTTATCCTAGAATAATCATGACGGTGGCTTAGTTGCAGTCTAGCAATTTTAGAATTGTTAACAAGGTGATTTTTGAAATTGTTAAAGACTGCACTACAATATTTAGGATCAGGATAAAGCATACAGATGTATATAACTTATATATTCCACAATTATAGGTTTTTCACTTCTAATTCAAGTTTTTTCATTTCAAATTGAATTTTTTTCATTTCAAATTCAAGTTTTTTCATTTCAAATTCAAATTTTTTCATTTCAAATTCAATTCTTTTCATTTCAAATTCAATTTTCACACTCGCCGATGTTAAATCCAATTGAAAAGGTTTTTTCAAAGATCAAATTGTCAGCGAGAAATTTGCTGGTAGATCCACAAAATAATATCAATTTAGAAACTGTAATCCAAACATCCGTGGCAACAGTTACCGCGGCCAATTGCAACAATTATTATATGTCACTGAAATTGCCTTTGACAGCAGTTGGATAACCACTACATGAATTGTTATATCTTTAATATTGTTATTTATAGTTTGTTTTGTTTTAAAAATAGAATGCAATTTTCAAATTTTATGTTATGAATTTCAAAACAAATATATTGTGAAACTGGCTGTAGCCAGTTTCACAATATATTTGTTTTGTTTAAAAATACTTAGTTTCTTTAGTTAAAAAAATTTAAAAATAAATATCAATTTATTTTCAAATATTGAATTTGAAAAGAAAAAAAATGGATTTGAAATGAAAAAACTTGAATTTGAAATGAAAAAACTTGAATTTGAAATGAAAAAAATTGAATGTACAATATTTTGCTAAAGATTTATACTTTTCTAATATAAGTAAAAATTCTTACATTAAACTATTATGTTTGTTTACTTTTTGAATTAGTTGTCTTTTAGCTATTTTTATGGTATCGACATTTTAGTCACTTGTTTGCTTTAAAAGGTTTTAGTTTCTCACAGGAATGTAATGAAGCAAACTCTGTAGCGTCTCAAAAATGTTTCCTATTTTATATTTTCAATACACTATTAGTTCTTACTTTTTTATACCTGATACTTTTTAATCGATCGCGCCAATATACGTAAAAATGAATACATTAATTTTTACGTGATACTTTTTAATTAATGCGCCAATATACGTAAAAATTAATACATTAATTTTTACGTATATTGGCGCATTAATTTTTACGTATGCATTGCCTTAGAAACTACAATACATTATTTATTGGTTACTGTCCTCAACCCGTTAGTATTTTGCGCATATTATAATAAATACCTATTAAAACATAAGTCTTAAAAATGGATATATAAACATAGATAATGCAGTAATGGTTATTTGTGGATGTATTAAAAAAAATATGATATTAAAAAAATATAATATGCTTTATATCTTCGAAGACATTCTAAAATAAATTTATTAACATAAATTACACAATCACTTTTAATATACACAAACATATGCAGAAGAATTTTTTCACAAAATATATATTTAAAGACACTTCCTGTTTATAAGTTGATAGAATAAATATTGGTTAATTCAAAATCATTATTTATCCAAAGACAATGAAATATTGAAAGGAATTAAGCTTTCATTAAATAGAATGATCACTTGCCATAACCACATTAAGTGTCAAAACAATAAATAAAAATAGAAACCCCACTTATAACATATAACAATAGTCATAAAATGTATAGAACAAAAGATTCCCTTTTATTTTTATTTTGGTTCCTTTCTTTACAATCACCCCAATATACATCCGCAAATAACCATGACTGCATTGTTTATGTTAAGGCTACGAAGACTTTATACCTGATACGAAGAATACATAATTTTTTAATTCCGCAATAATGTTTTCTTATAACCAAGTATTGGCTATTACAGATATTCGCAGTATAAATACTATTATCATTGCTAGGGTGAAAAAATTAATCAGTTAAGACTTTAGAACTACTTTTTTTTAAACGTTATAATTAATATTCATAAGATAATAGAATTTCATGCTACGAATTAATCAAAATTTAACTACCGTAGTAGAATGTTGTAAGTGTATGTCGTAATACAAGAAAGTAGACAAAGAAAGTGTGCAAACATACAAATTTACTATTATAATAATCTACAAATGTACTGTCTACATATGTACGTTATTGCTCACTGTCTACAGTTCATTTGCTAATTATTTGTATTGAACATTAGATTTTTACTGTATATAATACTTAATTAGAAGAATGTGGCATAATCCAGGGTCATAAATCCCAATCACTCTTTATTCCTATTAACCCATTGATTATTCCATATTCAGCTTCAAAATTTTAGAATTGCCGTAAATCTTATCATGTTTTACAGCATTGTAGCCATTTCCTTAACCTTTTCGCGTCGACTTTTATTTTTAAAGAACACGTAGTTCTTTCTAGGGAAACAAAAACATACTGATTTTGCTAAAAATATTAGTTTTGATTCGTGCATTATTTTAGATATAGTCCCAACAGGTAATTAGTTTGGCGAAATATCTCCCAAAAAATATGCAAATGAAATACAAAATTTAAAAAAAACATGCTTTATTCAACGGATTTCATAACCAAAATAACAAAAAAACAAACCTGATTACAGTAAATAAAAATATATATAGAAATTCTAAGAGCTGTTATAACAGGTAATGAAAGCATGTCAACAAATCACTAACAACCGTAACCGTGTCTTAAATGGTATAATTATTTCATTTCTAAATTCTTTAGGAAGGATTCAAATTATTCTAAAGAATTTAGAAATGAAATAATTATACCATTTAATTAAGATATATTTTAGTTTTCAGAAATTCTTTGAAAACGGGAACGACAAAAACTGGGAATAAACGGTAAATTTTTTGGTCCCGTTCGGTTTGGGTTAAGAATATTTTATAAAATATTGGTGTGGTTCGGTTATGGTTCTGCTACAAATTGTCCATTACTACCGGTTTTCGGTTTTGGTTCGATTCTAGTTCAAGTCGCTCTCAGAAACTGGAAAGGTGTTAAGATTATTAATCCGAAAAAATATAATACTGATATACAATTATTTTTAAATTTTAGAATGACAAATACTAGTGTAGCGATAACGCCACCAATTTAATTGTTTTTTTCCTACTACCATTTTTTCAATTCTGGTAATGTAGCGATCACGCCACCAATTTAATTGTTTTTCTCTACTACCATTTTTTAATTCTATTCTAATTGTTTTTCTCTACTACCATTTTTCAATTCGATAATAATTCTGATCTATAATTGCATTTAATTATCAAAAGTAATAATCAAAATTAATATTCACACAGTTCTTATCAGTCAGTCAGAGAATCCAGCTGTCAATAGAAACGATAAAATAAATATTAAAGGTACAGTCGCTGGTGTTATACAAAATTGATTTTAAAATAAAATTAATTAAAAGACCTATAATAGTTTAAAATAATAAAATAAAATAAAAGGACTTATATATAATAGTTTAAATTATAGATAATTAAATAAATGAAATTAATTTAAAAATAAATACTTGAATTAAAATAAGTTTAGAATAAATACTTAAATTAAAATAAGTTAATAATAAATATTCAGAATAAATAAATAAAAATGTGGACTGTAAAAAGAAGATTTGTATTTATACATAAAAATTAATTACAGCACACCACACTAGTATACTGGTATTTGAATTTCGAACTACAATAATTAAATCTTAATACCGGCATTCATTTTTTTCCATATCGGCTTTGACGGTATTTACAAAATTTCTGTTTTGATATATATAATTGTTTTCTAAAATAATATTTAAGAATTTGAATAAAAATACTTCTACTGAGCTTTGTAAGTTAACTTTTGAATTTGACATGAAAATAATTTTAGTAAGCATAGGGTAATTATAGCAACAATTTAAGAAAACTTCACCCATAAATATTGGCGTAGTTATTATTCTATTCTACTCTACGGTCCTAGCTTGTTAAATATCAGTAAAAATAGCTAGGTTTATAATTAAAAAATTATTCTCAACATATACCGAAAATAACCAAATTATTTAAAAACTTTTTTGTAAAATATTTTTGTGGTTTTAAATAAATATATCAATGTATTGTATAAATATTGTTTTATATCAAGAAACTAAAATAATAACTATTAACAATATGGTAAAATTTATAAAACTATTTATTTTTGTTTAGTATGTGACAACTGAAACTTCAGATTCATGGATAAAAAACAGCAATAGAACAGAATTTTGATAGAACAGAATACAGAATGTATACATGGGTAATAAATGTCCAAAACCAATAAAAGCAACTGGGAGAAGTACGAACATACGATGATATAAATTTGCTAAAAAGACGAAAGGATAAAAATTAAATTTTATTTATAACAATAACAAATAAACCAACGAATAGTCAACTTTCTACTTGAAATATTTTTTTTTTTTTTTTTTTGTATAACATGTCGTTTATTTAATAAAACTAAAACTGGTCTCACAGGACCAACCATCAGCTATACTTTGACAATTCTTACATCTAACTTAATGTTGCAAATATGATATTACGTAGATATCAAAATTTTTAGATTGTTATACTAAGTTTGTTATTTCATGCTCTGTCCAGCGGTCTTTTGCGTTTTAATCTTCTCGTGTTTTCATTGGATAGTAGTTTATACGCTTCTACATTGTCGTGGACTAGTAATCTGTTCCTATGTTTTACTGCGAATCTTGTTATTTCATCTTCAATTGTGTTTACTTTTAATTCTCTATGTAGGTCAGAGTTGCGGCTGTACCATGGGGCATTTGCTATATTTCTTATCACCTTGTTCTGGAATCTCTGGATCGTCTCTATATTAGTTTTGCTGGCACAACCCCAATGCTGAATTCCGTACAGCCAAATTGGTTTGAGTAATTGATTGTATATTAAAATTTTGTTATGAATATTTAGCTTTGATCTACGTCCTATTAGCCAGTATAATTTTCGATATTTAAAATTTAGTTCTTTAACTTTAATTTTGATATGTTCCTTCCATTTTAATTTTTCGTCTAGTGTCATACCTAAGTATTTTACCGTTGGGCCGTAAGGAACGGTGATATCATTTAGTCGGATAGGTTCGTCATTATTTATTCTTTTATACGTGAAATTGATATGCGATGATTTTTCTGCGTTGATTTTTATTTTCCATTTTTTGGTCCAGTCTTGAATTTGTATATTAGCTAATTGTAGATTTTGTGTTGCATCCTTCAGGTTATCTTCGGTTGCCAGCATTGCCGTATCGTCAGCGAAAGTTCTAGTTAGGATATTGTCAGGAGTTGGGAAATCACTAGTAAAAAGTACATATAGCGTTGGTCCAAGTATGCTTCCTTGTGGAACGCCTGCTTTAATATCCTTTAGTTCAGAATACTCGTTATTACATTTTATTCTAAATGATCTGTCTTTTAGATATGACGTTAAGAATTCAGTAAATTGAAGAGGAAGTAATTTATGTAGTTTATTAATTAATCCGTCGTGCCATACTTTGTCGAACGCCTGAGCGATGTCAATGAATATGGCTGAGCAAATTTTCTTATTTTCCAACGCGTTGTCAATAGTGTTGGTGATCCTATGTATTTGGTCAATCGTCGAATGCTTCTCGCGGAAACCGAACTGGTGATTCGGGATCAAATTTTTGCTGGTTATTATTGGTTTTAGACGTCTTAAAAATAATTTTTCTGTCAGTTTCGATATCATTGGAAGAAGTGAGATCGGTCTATACGATTTGACGTCGTTAGGTGGTTTACCAGGTTTTGGTAACATTACCATCTCAGCTATTTTCCAGCTTTCAGGAAAGTATCTTAGTCTGAAGGACGCGTTAATAATTAGTGATAACATGACTATAGCTTTTTTTGGTAGTTGAGTTAGAATTTCTGGAGTGATGAGGTCATAGCCAGCTGCTTTTTTTTTATTAAAACTTTGTCTTATTTCTTTAGCTACTTCCCGCGGTGTTACTGGAGTTATGTCAAGATTACACGAGGGAATGTTGTGTGATAAATATGTATTTGGGAAGTCATTATTTGGTTGGAAAACATCTGCAAGATATTCTGCAAATGCTTTAGCTTTTTCCTTATTGTCACGTGCCCATGTGTTGTCCTTATTTTTAACTGGTGGATTATGAGCTACTGATCTATTTAAGTATTTGGTTACTTTCCATAGGGAGTATTCAGTTCTTTTGTCAGCCGTCAAGTTCTCAAGATGATTATTTGTTAATTCATTTTTAAACTTTATTATTTCCCTTTTCAGATATTGAGTCTTCCTGTTCAAGTTGTTTTTATCTGCGGGGTCCCTCGATAGTTGCCATCTTCTTCTTAGCCTGCGTTTTTCTTCCACTAACATAAGTATGTGTGGTGGATAATTCGTCGATATCTTATTCACTGTTATTATCTTTGTGTTTTTCCATGCCGCGTTTTGAATGTATGTGGTTATTTTCTGAGCTTCATCGTCAAGTTTTTCTATAGTTTCTATTTTTGTATTTAGATTAATGGAATTTTCTAGATCAATTTTAAAGCTTTCCCAGTCTGTTGTTGTGTTGGTGAGCACAGGATACGGTATTATTGAAGTTATATTGTTGTTTATTGTAAGGATAACGGCTGAATGGTCAGAATTTAAATCATAGTTGTCATCGATGGAGAAGTAATTTGGTGATACTTTTTTGGATACGAAAAAGTCTAATAAGTCAGGAGTTTTATTTATGTCAGCGGGCCAGTAGGTTGGTTTGCCAGTTGAATGATAATTACATCCCATTTCTGTTAATGCCTTTTTTAGTTCTCTTCCTTTTGTCGTCGATAATCTGGATCCCCAGTCCACATTTTTGGCATTAAAATCACCGCCCAACACAAACCTCTCGCCTAGTGTGGAGATAACGTTTTTATAGTCCTGTTTTTTTAAGTTATGTTTTGGCGGAAAGTAAGCTGCTCCTACTGCTAGTTTCTGCTGTGCTACATAAACTACTATAGTTGTTAGTTGAACTTCCTCTTGAGTAATTCCATGATCTGCGTAATGTTCAATATTTTCTTTAATCAGGATCCCGCTTCCACCTTTTGCATGATTGTCAGGGTGGTTTGTCAAATATGTTTTATATCCTTTGATCGTCAAGAACATTTGGTTCGTCAAGTGAGTTTCTGATAATAAACATATGTCAATTTTCTGTATATTAAGGAATAATTCAAGCTCTTTAGTTTTACTTATTATTCCGTTAGCGTTCCAGGTTGCAATTTTTATCGGTTTAATCGTCATCTCAGGTATTGTTGTGTTTGTGTTCTTCGCTGATTTAGCTCTAGCTGGTCTAGTCTTGATGAAAGATTGCTTACCATTGTGTAAATATTAGTCAGTAACAATGTTGTGTCAGTTTTATCTGTATTTATGCTACTAGAAGCATTGTTTCTACTTATTTGAGCATAAGTTGTATTATTTGTGTTTCTTTGGTTAATGTTAATAGGTGTATTGTTATTTTTTGTTCTAGCTTCTCGTCTTTTCTGTAGTTCTTTTGCAACTACACAACCTCTGTAGTTTGCTGGATGTGCCTCCGCACAATTCGAGCACACCGCTGGAGTATTTATTGTTTTTTCGCAGGTCGCCGTTAGATGGTCGCCTGCACATTTTACACATTTTGGATTTCTCTGACAGTATTTAGTCGTATGGCCGAAGCTCTGACAACGCTTACATTGCGGGATAAGTTTATTTGTTCTAAGAGCTTCAATCTTTACTCGCATGTGATGTAAATCTCTTATTTCAAATATTTTTTTAATGTCCTCCGACTGGTCAAATGTGAGTAAAAATAATGGAAGTTTAGTTACATATTCAGTACCGTTAATTTTCTTTTTTATAATTTTATTCTCTACGTTCAGTATTTTAAATTGTTTGTCCAGCAATTCATTTTTTATATAGTCCGGATCACATGATGGATGTAAGTGTCTCGCCATTACTCTTGTTGGTCTGGATTGTTTATTTTCAAACGAATGCCATTCCAGTTTTAGTTCAATGGCCATATTTGTTAAGGATCTGTAGTCTGTATCTGTGTTTACGTTGATTTTTATTTGTTTGTTATTTAACATTGTTGCATCGAAGTTAAGTTTGTTAGTTTTTAGTTTTTGTGTTAGTTCGTAGTAGTTTTCTAGGTTGCTAAAGATTACCGGAGGAGGTTTGTGAGCTTTAGGTTGTTTTTTATTGATTTCCTGGTTAAGGATCTTAACGGTTGGTCCGACCGGCGGCGTTTTCGTATGTAAAATATTATCTGATTCGACCATCGGTGTAAGTAGTTCAAATTGATTTTGATAATTTGGTAAGTAGTCCGTGCTTTTTAATTTAACTGTGTTGTTTTCAGCATCTAAGTTACTTGTTATATTAACAGTGTTTATTTTTAATTGATTTTTATTTGGTGCATCCAGTAATTTACTACTCGAAGTTGATGTTTTTCTCTTTTTGTTTTTAGCTATTATCCAGGCTGTCTCTTCGGCGACTATGTTTTTAGCACTATTTGAAGTTGGTGGATTAGTTACGCCTTCGAATTGGATTGCCGCTATTATTGCTTTTAGCTCATTAATTTCCTTCCTAGCTTCGGACAGCTGTGATTCCAGAAGGTCAACTTTTAATTTGTATTGATCAGTATTTTTTATTATTTTAGAGTTATTTTGTTGTTCAGGACTGTTATCAGCAGCTTCTTTTTTCCTTTTATTTGGTTGTATAACCGATTGAGAGCTTATTTCTTTATTGGAGTTTGCCCGCTGCGATAGGCCGGCTGCATTTTGACTATTTATTTCTAGTTCAAAAGCATTAAAACTTGCTAAGGACTGACATCTTTTTATAGGTGATCTACTTACTAATTTGCTTTTTACGAACGGATCCTGATCTGCCAAAAAGGAAATTTGTGTATTTGAACTTGACCTTGTTTTTACTCTTTGCCTTTGTCCAGTAACTGATTCCATGGCCTGGGACCCCACCATGCATGTTGAATTATTTTCCACTGGCGACTTAACTGACTTCTTTAAGAAGCCAGCCAAGCCCTCGCCGGCAGCCCTGGCTTCTGCCGACATTTTGGTTGATATCCCAACCGCGTTTTTTTCTTTGGTTTCCTCCATGTTTGCGTTTTAACCCTACAGCCAGGGGCATTTTATACCTGCTGCCAGGTGATGATACCGTCGACCCACTGGATACAGACACGGACCAGGGAGCCGCCTAATGTAGGACAGACGCTCCTGGGTTTGGCTCCGCCGTACTTCTTTGTTCGCTGACCCAGACTACACCAACCGGGTTGGATACCGGTTCTTTCGTAAGGGTTACTCAGCTTAACAGGAGGGACCACGAGAAGGTGAGTATCGGCGTTGAGTAGCAGAAATATAAATTTTTTTAATAGTGGACTACTTGAAATATAAATTTTTTTTAATAGTGGATGAGTCATTATTTTTTTTTTGGTTGGTTGCTCGTAATGGATAAAATTAAAATAAATATTTCAAAGCACAAAGTTACAATTAACATAGTTAGCTCTCAAGAACAAATAATTTAAGACCTAAAAAGTTGTAGTCAGCGCCGGATAGCCCATATGGACACTTTGGGCAGTTGCCCAGGGCCCACTCTTTTAGAGGGCCCACCAAATGATTATACTTCTACTAAAATTATTTCTAATAAAAAATTACATATTTCACATTTAACACATTTTATGTCAATGGATTTGCAGTTAATCCATCTAGCATCAAATTTTGATTTTCAAATTCATTTCAAAAAATTTTATTCGAAGTTATTGATTTAGATTTGGTTTATATTTGCTTAACGGGCTAGCAAATTTTTTGCTTTATGGGATTATTTTTTGACATTTTCGCTGTCAGTTGAATTTAAATGTCAACCATATTAAGAAATAATATATGTAGTATAAATAAAATTATTTGTTAGGTACCATAATAATTTAAATTTGGTAATTATTTTAATATTTAATTGGAAAATATTATAAAATTATTATATAAAAAATGCTTTACCCCACAGAACTCTAAAATGTCTTCAAAAAAATATAAAAGCGGTCATGAAAAGCGTAAAATTAAAGAAAACAGGGAAAAGGAAATAAACAAATGTGCAAAACTGGATAAATATTTTATGGTACATGAACATGATATCACGAAACCCGCGCAGGTGCAAGTATTATCCCAGAAAAATTTAAGTCAAACTAATTTAATCGATGATCAAAATAATTCTGAATTACAACAAATAGAAACAGAAATAGAAAGAGCGATTGATAATCAAACTGATGATCAAAATAATTCTGAATTACAACAAATAGAAACAGAAATAGAAAGAGCGATTGATAATCAAACTAGTATTCATTATAGTGATTTAGCATTATGGCCCGATATAGTGAACCCCGATATGATAAATTTTTGTTTGAACAAAGAATCATCTTACTTTCAAAACATAAATTCAGAGCAGAACTATCCACTTTCACTGCGATCTTATGGAAAGAGCAATAGACTTCTGCCTCATAGAATTTTTCAAAAACATATGCAAAACAATCAACAAATTAATAGAATCTGGTTGTGCTATTCGCCTAGTTCCGGAAATATTTATTGTTTTTGCTGTAAAATGTTGTCAAAATCAAATAATAGCATTTACTACTGGATTTTCGGATTGGAAACATGTAGATAATTGTGTAGCATCACATGAAAAAAGTCACGATCATGAAAAATATTTATTATCGTGGATAACCAGAAAAGCAAATATTAACAATATTGATAGAACATTTAAATTAGAAATTCTAAGGCAGTCGGAATATTGGTATCAAATTTTAAAACGTGTTGTCGCGATTGTTAAATTTCTTAGTGAAAGAGGATTGTCGTTTAGAGGTGATACAGAACATTTTGGTTCAATACGTAATGGTAATTTTATGGGTTGTTTAGAATTGATAGCAGAGTTTGATCCTTTCATAAAGGAACATATAGGCAAATGTATATCAAACACGAAAAGATCTGTAACATATCTATCGAAAACTGTATACGAAGAAATTATAGAATTGATGGGAAAACAGGTTCTGAAGAAAATTATTACTGATATCAACGATAAATCCAAATATTTTGCAATAATAGTGGACTCCACTCCAGATTTATCACATGTCGATCAACTTTCAATTATTATTCGGTACTGCTATAATGGAGATATATTTGAAAGATTCTTAACATTTTGCGCAATTTGTAGCCATACAGGTATATCATTGTTTAATGTTATCAAAAATTTCTTAGATCAAAATGGTTTAATTTTACAAAATTGTAGAGGGCAGTCTTACGACAATGCCGCAAATATGTCAGGTAAATATAATGGGTTGCAAGCTCATATGAAAAAAGAAAACCATCTTATTGAATATATGCCATGCGCTGCCCATTCCCTAAATCTTGTTGGGGAAGAAGCTGTAAAAATTAATACTGATGTTGTAAATTTTTTCGGTCTTATTCAAAAAATTTACGTATTTTTTTCTTCGTCTACGCATAGGTGGGCTTTGTTATCTGCGCATCGTGAACATTTTTTATCAGTGAAAAATTTAAGTCAAACTCGATGGAATAGCCACTATGAGGCAGTGAAAGCATTGAAATTAGGATATGCTTCTACTCTAGAAGTACTATCTAATATATTTAAAAGTGAGGAAGAAAATCCTGACTCTAAAAATGAAGCATATGGCATATATAAAAATATGATAAAACTAGAAAGCGGTATTTTAATTTTACTTTGGGAAGAAATTTTAGAAAGGTTTAATGTAGTGAGTAAAAAGCTACAAACACCTGGATTAGATTTAAATCAAGGATATTTATTAATATCATCTCTTAAACAATTTCTTAACGATAAAAGAAAATATATTGTCCAAGAAATCGAGAAATATGAATTAACAGCAAAACAACTAAGTCCCTATATGAATCAAGATTATTATGATAAAAATAAAAGAGTCAAAAAAAATCTTTATACAAATGGTGACTCAGGTACAGACATATTAAGGGGAAGAGATAAATTTCGTATTTCTACAATCAATATTTTAATTGACAAATTAATTGTAGAGCTTAATAAAAGAGAGGTAGTATATGAAAAAACTGGCAGAAATTTTAAATTCTTGTACGAGATCGGAAATTTAAATATCGAAGAAATCGATACCGAAAGTTTAGATTATGTTTTAGAAACATACTATGTTGACATAGATTGTTATTTAAAAAACGAATGTGTTCAATTTAAACAATATCTTCAAAACTCTAATATATATAAGAAAGACTTAATAGTTAAATGTCATGACATGTTAAAGTTGATATATAAAAAAAAATTAGAAGATGTTTTTCCTAATTTATACACTATATTGAAAATATATTTAACTATGCCAATAACTAATTGTGAGGCAGAAAGGAGTTTTTCAAGATTGAGTTTTATCAAAAATAAATATAGAACAACTATGAGTGATAAAAGACTGAATTATTTAACATTATTATCTATAGAGGCTGATATCACTAGATCCATATCATATGATGAAGTGATAAGGGACTATGCAAACATAAAGTCTAGAAAATTAATTAAAAATAATTAATTTTTTCATTATATTCAAGTATTTCATTGTTTTTGTTTTTTAATTTTAATTTTATATATGTATACGAAAGTTTTGTTTTTTTGTTGTTTTTTTTTTAATTTTATAAAAAAAATGAATTTAATAGTATATGAATATAAAAGTAAATATAATTTATTTTTGCTTTAATTATTAATTTTATATAGCAAGTCATCAAAAGGAACTAATATTTTTTAATCAGTATAGCTATTTACATTTACTTTTTTAAAAAAAGGCCCTTTTAGAATCTTTTGCCCAGGGGCCCAGTGAATGCTCTATCCGGCATTGGTTGTAGTCACCTATCTTAGAAATTCCTATTCAACCTAGGTGACTACAAAAGTTGTAGTCACCTAGGTTGAATAGGAATTTTCTGTTTTCTTCTTGTTACAATGACTCTAATATTTTTTATTTACTGTGAACTAAAAATTTTCAATTGCTGTATATGCATTATCGCCATTTTTTATTATTTGTTCTATATTTTAATTTTAACAATAAATTCATATTTATTAAATTTCATAACAAGATCAGTTACATTATGACTTGCTAGAAATAATATAAACAACAATTGTATGTACGACATTTTAATAATAAATACATATATGATATTATGACGAAATATTTTAGAGTTCATTGGGTACATTCACCGCTAAAATTTGGTGACTATGCAACACGTTCCTTAATGGCTAAACATTCTAACAGACCATTTTTAGCATATAAAAGACTTACAAATTTTGGTGGTTCTGGGAGTTCTCCTTGATACCCAGAAGAGAGTTCAACTTCATACCCAGAAGAGAAGACATCTTGACAAATATGTTGTTTTAATTTCAACAAATTATCTAGATGATTACCGGGCCAGGAAAGAAGAAGTCTGAACCCATAGAGCGAAATACAACATTGATGCCGTGCCGAGGATTTCAAAATTTATATTATAATTAAACAAAATTTGGTGCCGTAAGCAGGACCTCTAATATACGAAGTTCTGGGACAACAAACACCTCCGCCACAACTTCGAAATAATACAATGTTATTGAGACAGGGCAGTAAAAATTTACAGCAGCATCAAGTATCTCTTAGTGATGGTCTGTTATCTGTTACGGAAACTTATAAAATTTTTTTGGTACATGTGACACCATTTTGCGTATTATTTTACAGAAGACTCAGGAACAATATTTATTTTAACAAACCATGTAAGAAGTATGTAGAGGGGAAAGCTAATGCTCTGTTCCAAAACTCTATTACAAAACAAGCAAATTGTCATATAAAGAGCTCCCTTAATTGGCTAGAAAGCAAGAGCAGTGTCATCAATGTGGTGATGAAGGTGTTTAAAATTTTGGAAGCAGACTCTTACAAAAACTTAAGGCTTACACAGTGATGCTGGATAATATATATAAAGATGAAGGTAGAGTATTGAAAGAAGGAATTATAAAAGTAAGAAAACGCACTTTCATTAAAGTTTTACGTTCAGAACCATTAAAACATTTTGTCAGATCGTAAAACTGTTCAAGTTTAATAGTACCTGTACAGAGAGCTAGAGACTACACAAAGGAAGACTACGCAATTGGTAATGCAGCATACACAAAACGATGAAGTAATGAAGCTGCTATAACTAGTTTGTTAAAGGAGATTGATCCAAATTGGAAATAAGGACAAATAGGAATAAGGACAAATTTTAAACAAAACTGAAATAGAGAAAACTATCAACCTGCACCACGGCCTTTGCCATGTCAGGCTACTGTAAATACGTCTAGAATAAAAACAACAGAAACTAGCCTAATCAAAACTACAGGGCGGATACAGCAAACTGTCGTTTTTGTAATAATAGGAATTCGGTTTATTGCTCAAATTGTAGAATAATATGTGCAACTGAGAGCTTGTCACCTACTTGCAGAATAAGAGAGATAGATTCGGAGCAGGAAAAAATTCCAAATTGTGATTGGTGTGACATGGTCGGTCACGACATGTTGTACTTCCTTGCATGACAAAAATATGAGGCGAGAAAAGTAATTCGGTCGGGAAACGACTAAAGAATTAACCAAAAAAACCCGATTCATTCGAAATAACAAATACAGAGGACGGGGGAAATTTCAAAATAGATCAATTAATTAAATTGCCACCGGATATATCAGCTAACAGAACAGTAAGACTTTTAATAAATGCAAGGGCTCAAGTGAGTATAATTGAAAACACGTCACTTCTGAAAAGTGTAAAAATTGACTCAAATCAAAAAATACACATAAAGACCATACATGGGCAAAATGATAAACTGTGATTGCCCCGGTTGGTCATAACGGAATATGATCAACAGGGTAATCACAGAAGGAAGTCTTTAACGCAAAGGATCACTTGTCAACAAATGAAATTATATTAGAAGTAACTGAAATAATAGCAAAAGAAAAAGTGAATAAAGTTATACCACAAGAATGAAAATATAAATGTCACTTAGGAGATGTAGTACAAAATATTAATAATATAAATTTTCAAGATTTACAGGAACTGGTTACTGGGGATTAAAGTTAGGTATATAGAAATTAAAAAAATAATGAAGATAATGGTACTGTAAAATTAATAGATTGCTTATGGATAATGAGGATATTAGAAATTCTACAGTAAGTTATTGTAAGACTGAAGATGAAATATTATTAGTAAATGTTGGGAAGGAAGATTGTAATGAAGATATAAAACTGAATTCTTAACGAAAAACTATTTAGCAGGAAAGTACGTAGAGATTCTGAAGAAGCAGAAAATATTGAAGATAAAAAAATGAATTCAGATGACTTAGCAGAAAATATTGTAGAAATAGAAGGTAGTAAAAATATAGAACATATTGAAGATGTAGAGCATACCGAAGTTAAAGAAGTAAAGGAGATTTTAATAGTAAAAATTTGGCGGTTAAATAGGTCGCCTCCACGTGGTGCGGACTACGTAATGCCAAAAAATCTACATGATAGGGGGGATGTAAGACGAACAGCTCGCTGTTGGCTCCGTATCCTATCTAGATAGGGGGGAACAAAGTCGAACAGTTTACTGTCGGCTCCGTAGCTTGCTGTAGATTCCGTATCCTATCACAGTATTGTTTGTCCTAAAAGCTGGTCTGGTCATGTTTCAGGCAGCCTTTAGGATAAAAATAATTACTATCAAAGGGAGTCGTAAACCCGCAGTATTTCGCAAGTGTACGTACTACCTTCATGGTGACCTCAACAAAGTACGACGCTAGAGGAGTAAACGTTGTAAATAAAAATCCCCAAATCCATGGTGAAACAGCATATCCCAAGGGATGAATGGTTAGTGGGTTACTAGCCGCTAATATGCGAACTCTGGATACCTGGCAACCTCCAGTTTAATACAGCCTTCCCCTGGTAATGCGGAGCTCTGCAAGGAGTGACTTTTCTTTTCGCGCAACTCGTGGGTTCAAAATATAGAATTTAACGTAAATAAACAACAGGGGGCTGATGCCTCCCCAAAAGCATCTACTTTAAAGGCGGAGACCTCAAATGTGAAGTCAGTGACTATGGACGCGACCGCTTCAAAGGTACAGGCTAGTGGATCTAGAGTAAAGGTCCCTTACCAATCCATCCCGACAGGGAAGGTAGCCAGAGGAAGAGGTGTAAGACAATCGTCCAAACTCAGCAGCATAGATTAAACTCAACTATCAGCAGAGCTGAAGCAGTTGACGCTGACTGATAATAAAAAAGCTTAAGCGGCGCAGGCCGAAGACGGTATTCATGCCACCGTAATAATGGTAAGACCATAAAAGAAGCGTATGATCTTGCATACCTTCCCATGCAAGACACCTTATCCCCTGCTCAAGTCCCGAAGAGGTTACGCACACCGTCACAGACACTTCCGGACGTGCTAAATGTTAAGAAGAGGCAACGAACCTCGGAAAAACAGGGCGTCAAGCATAGACCCGCAGCAGAGGCTCAGTCTTCCAGGCCGGGAACTAGCTATAATGACGTGGTAAAGGGGATTAGGATCGGTATTAACCATGCCGAACACCCACACCAAATGCTATCCGCTGAGCAGCTAGCTGCCAGTCAAAAATCCATCCTGGCTGCAATTCCAGCAGGAACTAAAGAGGGGATCAACCCGCAATTTGGTGGCTTTAGCCTCAAACCGGGATGGATGCTGATAACTTGCCTGGATGAGGAAACATCCAAATGGCCGGAGCAGATTGTTCCAAAAGTAGCAGAAGGGTCAACCAACATCAGGGCCGTCCGTGAGAAAAATATCCCGAAGGTGGAAGTTATCACGAGATTTTTTCAAGCTGAAGAGGACTCAACAGAGGACATCCTCATCCTCATAGATTCGCAGAATTCTAGTCTCCGCACAGCAAACTGGAAGGTACTTAACAGGCGGTACCTGCACGGTGATTACATTCTCCATTGACTGCCAATCAATGGAGAATCTTTTTTTTTTTTTTTTAACTTCTATTTTATTCACAACTATCAGATACATAATGATTTAAAAAAAAAAACATCATTAACAGATATTTAGTGAATTGTTGGAGAATGATGAAATGTTTTGTGAGGATGAAATACTGTAACTTCAACCCCTTATAATACAAAGCCAACTATTTTGGGTTGCCTATGGTGTCTTCTTGTATTAATTAAATCTTGATTCTAAATCTGATTGATGAAAACGTTTTAATCTACGAGGTTGTAAGATTGCGGAACTTAGGTTTCTGGCCAGAACATTTGGGTGGTTAGTTAATCTGGAATAATATCTTTTGCTGAAGAACCCTATTTCATGTTTTACACTGTTAATACGAAGGTCATCTCTAATTGTCTGGTTACGCACGTACCATGGTGCATTCACAATTGCTCGAAGTGATTTAGCTTGAAAGCGTTCAATAATTTCGATATTAGATTTGCTGGTTGTACCCCATAATTCAATACCATATGTCCAGACCGGCTTAAGAATGCATTTGTATAATATTATTTTACTTTCTAGTGATAATTGTGATCTTCTGCCAATCAACCAGTACAAGCTACTAAATTTTATTCTCAATTGTTTAATTTTGTTGAATATATGTGTACGCCAGGTTAGCTTCCGATCTAAATGTAACCCTAGGTATTTAGCTGAGTCTGCTTGATGTAATCTAATGTTGTTTAGTGTAACTGGTGGACAGGTGTCTCTCCTTGTTGTAAAAGTTACGTGTACAGATTTATTTTCATTGACTCTGATCCTCCATTTTTTTAACCATGATTGCATATTATTCAAGCTATTTTGTAATTTTTATGAAGCTATTTTTGGATCCACGCATGATGCAAGAATGGCAGTATCATCAGCAAAAGTAGCAGTAGTAGTATCATTATTTGTGGGAAGATCTGCTGTGAAAATGAGATACAGTACTGGACCTAAGACGCTGCCTTGCGGAACTCCTGATTTAATGTCGAATTCGCTGGTGTATACGTCGCTATATTTTACCATAAATTTTCTATCACTTAGATATGCTTTCAGGATTTGAAACAGATGGTGTGGTAAATTTTGCAGAGCAATACTTTTTTGTTTCCAGATCATTATTTATTTTATGAACGATTCTATGAATTTGTTCTAATGTACCATGTTGCTGTTGAAAGCCAAATTGATGACCAGGTATGATTTTATTCTCTAATAACACAGGGATTAATCTTTTTATGAGCAATTTTTCGAAAACTTTCGATAGAACTGGAAGGAGGCTTATAGGTCTGTATGATGACGCAACATTTAGATCTTTACCGGGTTTTGGAATCATAACAATTTGTGCTATTTTCCATTCCTTAGGAAAATACGAGGATCTTAGAATGGCATTAAAAACGTAAGTAATATATTTAACTGCTTTAATTGATAACTCTTTAAGCATTTTATTGTCAATTTTATCAAAACCTGGAGCTTTTTTACAGTTGGCGCATTTAATAATTGAGTGAACTTCTTTTATAGTGAATGATTTTATTGGAAAACTCATTTGGAAAGGAGTGGAAAGGAATTCAATAATTTCATTATTTACTTGATCGGATACTTCTGAAGGATATGGGGTGAACGTATCTTTTAGATGAGCTGCGAAGGCTTCCGCTTTTTCAGAATCACTTTTTGCCCATTTTCCATTTTTCATTTTTATTGGTGGTATATGTGTTTGTGGTTGTTTTAACTTTCTGGTTGCCTTCCACAGAGAAAAATTCGTTGTTTCAGATGGAGATAAGTTCCGAAGATAGTTTTGCACAGATTCGTTTTTTAATTTGTTAAGAAGTGATTTTAACCCTTTGACTGCCTTGTTAAATTTTGCTTTGTCAACAGGAGCCCTAGTTTGCTCCCAAATTTTCCGAAGTTTTCGTTTCTCTTCTATCTTTCCCTTGACTGTTGCTGGCAATATCGTATGTGTCTTGTTCATTGTTTGGTGTGGTGTTGCTTCTTTAGTTGCCTCTATTAGTACATAGTTGAACTTGTTTACTGCGTCCGAAATTTGATCAGAAGATTTCAGTGGGATGTTAAGTGATAAATTGTTGTCTACAATGTTTCTAAATTCTTGCCAGTTAGTATTTTTAGAGTGAAGCCGAGTATCTTTGTTTTTTAATAGTATTTTAGTAGTTATTGTTATAATAACTGGAGAATGGTCCGATGACAACTCTAGGCACGATTCGACTACGGTGTTATTTACTGGGATTCCTTTTGTGATACTGAAATCTATTAAATCCGGTATTTTTCTTAAATCCGTGGGCCAATAGGTAGGTTGTCCAGATGATATACTACTGAGCCCACATTTTTCCATTGCTAATTTCAGTTGTCTACCTTTTTGCGTTGTGATTCTGGATCCCCAATGCGTGTGCTTAGCATTGTAGTCACCACCAGCTAAGAACCTATTTCCAAGCGTTTTGAAATAGTCAATAAATTGAGTTTTGTTGATGTTGTGTTTTGGTGGGCAATATAAGGACGAAATCGTTAGTTGACCATTCCAGTCTTCGATACATACACTCGTTGCTTGAAGATGATCTTTTTCATATTTTGGAAACTCATAGTGTTTGATTGAGTTTTTGATGATTATGGCTGTTCCACCGCGAGCTGTACCGTCCGGGTGATTTGTATGATAGATATTGTAATTATTGATTTTTAAAAAATTTTATTTGTAAAGTGTGTTTCTGATATTAGTAGTATGTCTATTTTATGTTGAATTAAAAATGTTTTTACCTCATGAGCATGTTGTGACAAGCCATTAGCGTTCCAATGAGCAACTTTAAGTATTTGTAACATTAATTATTATTTTTGGTGACAAGAGAAGTGAGCAAATGTATCATTGTGCCCATTTGTTGCATCAGATTTTTCATCATATCTTTTAGTTCAGATATGTCGTTTGGTTGCTGAGGTTGCGGAATGTTGGCTTCAGTAGTTGTTGTTGGTTGCTGGTTATTGTTTAGGACACTTGCATATGAGACGTTAGGTCGAACGATTTGAGTGGTGTAAGTGTTTTCTTTGGTTATGTTTAACGGAGCTTGATTTAGAGTCTTGCTACGTAGAGAAGGAAATGCCTTATCTTGCAGATTTTTGTATACACTACAACCTTTATAGTTAGCTGGGTGATTTTGAAGACAAAGGACACACTTAACCTCATTATCCTTGGTTTTCCTTTGGCATTCCGTAGTATGATGATCTCCAGCACATTTGACACATCTAGGTTTTCTAAAACAGAATTTACTTGTATGACCATACCGTTGGCAGGATGTACATTGAGGTATTTCACGTTTTTGATGAGGTGGTTCAAATGAAACGATAGTGTTTAGCAGTTTCTTAATGTTATAAATTTCTTTAATGTTCTCTTGAGGAGAAAAGTCTACGTAGAAAAGCGGTAGAGGTATTTTGGATGAGCGCTGCTTTATATTGAAAACATTACACACTTTATAACCTAGGTTTTCAATCTCAGTTTTAATTAAGTCCTGACTTATGGAGGGGTGTAAACCACGAAGAACAACTTTAAAGCTTTTTTCGGATTTCATCTTATACGTATGAAATTCCTGGTTTTTTTCTGTTAGAGCATTAACAATTGATTTATAAGTTTCAGGATCTTTAGCTTGAATTTTCACTTCTTCACTGTTTATCAACTTTACGTCATGTTTTTCTGCAGCAAAAGTTTTGAGCATTTCATTTAAAGGATTTATGTTTTGAACACCAGCAACAAATATCGGTGGTGGCTTGGAAGTTTTAATATTAACACTGCTTTCTTCTACTGGTTGATCGTTTGATAGCAAGCTAAATTTATTTTGTGAGGACGTTGGAGCAGCTAGCCAGTCAGATACTTTCTGTTGTTTCTTTTGCGGATTTTTTATAGGACTGCTTCGTTTTCTTTTATTTTTAACTGTGGTGAAATCATTTTGGTTATTCTGTTCATTTACAGCATCTACATTATTTGGTGGGTGAATAGTTTGTTCACCATTTACTGAATTAGTTCTGGCTAAAAACTGTTTTAATTGATTTTTTAGATCCAAATTTTCATCTGTTAGATATTTGATTTTGTTTTTAAGATCTTTATTTAATGTTATTTCCATACTATTTGGATCACTTATATTATTTGGTGATGATGGTGGAGTACGTAACATATTTTAGACACATATTATGTACGTAATGAAGCGCGCACAAAAATCAAAAAAAAAAAAAAAAAAAAAAAAAAAAATCAAAATTCTTCACAGTTAAATTAATTTTATTTAAAAATTAAAATCCCAATTTGTAATTATTCTAATTATAATGAATTCAATAACTGATTTATAATAATCTGGAGAAACTGAAGCAGATTGGTTTCCGAATCTGCTATAAATTCTCTGGTATCACACTGCAGCCAAAAACAAAGGAGAGAAACGGCGGCGAGCCGCCCGCCTCCAGTGATGTCAAAGACACTAAAGAATAATCACCTCAAGGTGATTCAAGCGAACCTCCATCGCGCTTGAGCTGTGAGCTGTACAACGTTCAGAAATCCCAAGCGTACCAACTGGACTCAGTACCAAGAAACTCTTAGGTACGAAATAAACTATTCAGAGGCGACAATCAACAGCCCAGACTGCATTGACTTCCACGCCAACCAACTTGTCACAAGCATCATCAATGCTTATGAACTAAGTTGTCCTATTTCACAAAAGACTCATTCTAAAGATGCACCGTGGTGGAATAAGGAACTAGCGGACAAACGGAAAGAAGCAAGGAAGATGTTCAACAGAGCAAAAACCTTCGGTAACTGGGAAGAGTATAAATTCACCCTTACCGAATACAATAACCTTCTTAGGAAGTCTAAGAGGGAGTCATGGAGGAAGTTGTGTGAAGAGATCACCCAGCGGCCTCCCGTTTACAAAAGGTATTAGCAAAAGATATTCCCGTAAATATCGGTTTTCTAGAGAGACAAGACGGTTCTCTAACACTAGAAGTGAAACACTAGAAGTCTTACTAGCTACTCACTTTGCGAGCTGCAAACTCATAAATAACCCAGAAGATGAAGAGGCAGTAGCAGTAGGACTGCGTCCTATACCACGCAGCAGAAGCCTCGCTGGTAAAATCTTCACTCCGGAAAAGATCAGATGGGCAATAAACAACTTTAAACCTTACAAATCGGCCGGAGTTGACGAAATTTTCCCTACACTCCTACAACAGGGAATGGAGATTCTCATGCCAAATATGCTAAAAATCTTCAAAGCCAGTTTTATATGGGGATATATCCCAACAGTCTGGAGGAAAGCAAAGGTGGTTTTTATATCAAAGGCAGGGAACCGTCCCATTGAAACCCCTAAATCGTACCGCCCCATAAGTGTTACCTCCTTCTTTATTAAAACAATGGAGAAACTAGTGGACCACCACATTAGGACCGATGCAAACAAGGTTTGACTTCACTATAAGCAACACGCTTACCAAAAAGGGAAGTCTACTGAATCAACCCTTCACGACCCTGTAAAATCAAGGCATTTGAATACTAAAAAGTGGCACTATGTGCACTCCTGGATATAGAGGGTGCTTTTGCGAACACTCCTCACGAAGGAATTGTGGCAGCAGCCAGGAATAAAGGAATAGAACTGCCGACGACTTAATGGATTCATGCCATGCTTCAAAGTCGAACGACATTGGCGGAACTTGGTAGTAACTTTTTAACAGCACAAACCTATAGGGGTTGCCCCGAAGGAGGAGTCCTATCTCCACCGTTATGGTCTATTGTTGTTGATGAGCTACTTCAGAACCTTGATGATTCTGGTTTCGAGGTAATAGGATATGCCGACGATCTAGTCATCATAATTAGGGGTAAATATGAAAATATCATATCTAGTAGACTCCAATTGGCTTTAAACAGGACAACGAAGTGGTGCAAATGCAAAAACCTACAGATAAACCCAAACAAGACGATAATTATACCATTTACTAAAAGGAAAGTGATCAACATTACTGCACCCTCATTAAGTGGTATAACCATACCCTGTTCCAATGAAGTAAAATACCTAGGTATCACACTAGACAGTAAACTTAATTGGAACAACCACATTGAAAAGACTCATGCTAAGGCAATAGAGGCGATGTGGGCCTGCAAAAGTATGTTTGGTAGGAAATGGGGGCTACATACCAAAATGATCTACTGGAGCTACAGAACGATCATCCTACCAATTATAACATATGGATGCACAGTATGGTGGTCTAAAACACTTGAACACAAATTACAGGCGAAACTAGGAAAGATCCAAAGAATGGCTGTCTTGGTATAACAGGTGCTATGAAAACCTGTCCCACAGCCGCAATGAAAATGTTCCTAAACCTTCCGCCAATACACCTCCTTGTTAAGAAAGAGGCAGCGAGAGGTCTGCTGCGCATTCAGAAGGAAAAGAATTATTACTCAGGGGACCTCAGAGGACATCTTCAGCTCCTGAATAATCCCAAAATAAAGGAACTAGCCTCATTTGTATCGGATGAAATGCCGACCACTTACAATTTTGACTTCCCTTTCAAAGTCGTAATTAGTGAACGAAGCGACTGACAATCAAGGCTTCCTGAATTAGAATCGTATGCGTCCGTCTGGTTGACAGACGGTTGCCGAACCATAGAGGGTACGGGTGCCGGGATCAACGGCCCAAACTTCTCTGCATCCCTACCACCAAACTACAATCTTTCAAGCCGAACTGATCGTGGTAGATCTGTGTGTCCAAGAAAATCTTAAGAAAGCACAACGCAATAAAACAATTTACATTCTTTCAGACAGTCAAGCTGTTCTCAAAGTTCTAGTCTCCCACAGGCAGGAGTCAATACTGGTTTGGGAACGTCTCCAAAAACTCATCACACTGGCAAAGAGGAACTATGTCACCTTAATGTGGGTGCCAGGGCGACTAATTCTCGAAAATAAGGTTTTGTAATTAAAACAACAAATATCCTATTTTTAAAAATGATAGCAATTTGCGAGTTTTCTCGCAACTTATAAGCTTTTGTAATCGGTGTTCAGGTTATATAATACTTCGGCTAAGATGTTACGTTGTCTTATACCATTTGACATACTAAATGTATTGGATTTTTCTTCTTGAGTATAAGCTCTTGCAATCGAATATTTCATGCACATATTATGTAACTTTACTAATTTCTCTGATATACCAATTATTTTGCATACTATATACATTTATGGTCCATTTATGCAGTCAATTGCTTGTTTTAAATAAACAAACAAAAAATTTAGATCAAAATTGTTCCCATAAAATTTTTGTTTGAATTGATTTATTAAATGTATTTGATTTAAAGTTAATCTAAAGCCACGTTGGTAGTCACCGATTATTAATTAGTTCTATATATTTCTTTACTCGGTTGTATAATATTGAACGTCAATAATTCCTGATGCATGCATTTTCACTATCAATACATAATTAATCTGGTTAGTTGCAGATGATGCTGGTGTTTTCCATTTATCTTTATGAATAATATGTATATGATCAAACACAGAGCTATTGAGAAACATATTATTTGAAAGACAAAAATTGAATAAAAATAGTCATTCTCACTATTGATCTTATGTAGAGATCTTATGTCTGCTACTTGGCTTATAACATTTTTTTTTGCGATTTTCATGGCACAAAGTAATTACTTAGGGTTGACTTAAATTCATCAAAATCTGATATAAGCTTCTTTTGGACCAGAGCATTCGCTTCTCTCCTTAATTTACTTCTTTCAAGGTTTGTTATTATAAACATTCTTCCTGATTCTTCCGTAATATAATACGCCACCTCAGCTAAAGCCAAAAAATTATGGAAGTCTAATTCAGGGTTGTCCCATGACCTTGAAAATAGTGTCACGTGTACCAAAAACATTTGAAAAGTTTCCATAAGAGATAACAGATCATCACTATTTGATGCTGTTGTAAATTTTTACTGCCTTGTCTCAATAACATTGTATTATTTCGACGTTGTGGCGGAGGTGTTTGTTGTCCTGAAAAAACTTCATAGTTAGGTTCCGGGAATTTCATCAATTCCGTTTTCTTAAAAAGGTTCGTAGGAAAATAACCTGGTCATTTACGTTTGACCGTCTTATTTCCAAATTGTCTAATTTTACGTCATTAAAATGCATCTAATTCGGGATCAACGTCGTTATCTGAGACAGTACGTGAAGAAGTTTTTTTAGATCTATGAACTCTCAAATTTGCGTTCTTTGGGATAGCACCATTTTAAGTTTCTGGTCGCAGCCCTTTTTAGGTCCTTAGGGATAGCACCATGTTTTTGTTACCAACAATTAATCCTACATTTACATCTATTTTACCCAAAACAAATATGTCCGTTAATCAACACCGAAATCGAATTAATTAAGAGCACATATTTAAACCTTTCGAATTAATTAACGGCACATCTTTAAAAAAAACTGATAAGCCACTTAAATAACAAAAGCAAATTATTAACAATGGATTTTACCACATTTTTATACTACACAAAATTTTGAAATGTGTGTTAGAAGATTTCTGTACTATACATAAAAAAAATTTACACACAAGAAATGAAAATATAAATAATAGAACAAAAGAGAAAAAAATAGAAATTTAAAAAGAAAAAAAAAAATACCATGAAACTTCTATATATATACTAAATAATTTTGCTACACTGTAAAGAAAATAATACCAAATTTATATTGAAAGAAAAGAATAAAAATTATATCATTTTATTAAAACATATACGCCAGAGGAAAATTATATAAAAAAAGAGGATAATTATATAAAAAATAATTTTAATTATTTCTTCTGGTTTAGTTGACTATTTTTTTTTGTTGGTTTGTCAACCGGAACTCATATTGGTTCATACTAAATTTGGTTAGTTGGTTTTGGACAGACGTCTTGTTATTTTTTATTGACTTCTTTGAGCCGACTTAGATTTTCATATGATGAGTAAAATAAATTTCACAAATCAATCCAAAGCTAGGCTAAATGCGCGTAGTGTTCTTCTTTCCGGGCTTCGGTGATCGTCTAGATAACTTGTTTAAATTAAAACAACATACTCGCCTCTGGGTATCAAGAAGAACTCTCTTCTGGGTATGAAGTACAACTCCCAGAACGACCAAATTTGTAAGTCTTTTATAAGCTAAAAATACTCCGTTAGAATTTTTAGCCATTAGGGACCGTGTTGCGTGGTCACCAAATTTTAGCGGTGAACGTACTCATTGCACTCTAAAACATTTTGCAGTAATATTTTTTTTTATAATACATATATTTATTATTTATTGTATCTTACTAGGTGTAACTAACAATAAGTAGTCAAATCTTATAATATAATTTTTATAAATGTTCTTGTTAATATTAGAACATATTTATTATTCAAATTGTTACACATAGATATTCTATTATGTTGCGGGTTACTTAATATAATTTATGACAGTAGTTGAATTATGCTTCCTTCTTTTTCACACTTCCTTCTTTTTCAAACAACGATGACCTCTACTTAATAACATTTTTTTTGCTAATTTATTAGGATGACTTCCTAGTTTCGACAGGTATTTTTTACTGATGTTACCAATTTCCTCTTTAAGTTTTGTAATTTTCAAGACCCTATGGATGTTATCGTTTTTTATATGCAGCGGTGCACCTATGATAGCACCTATGATAGTTTTTTCAATATTTGAAGGAGATGCCGTTCCCACAGTTGGATTCCGTAGGTCCAAATTGGTTTGATGATCGATTTATAGAGCAGAACTTTATTTGATAACCTTAGCGTTTTTATTTAAGATCCAATACATATTTCTGGCTTTGATTATAATTTGAAATGATTTTGCTTTTATATGATCATTCCACGACAGTCGACGGTTCAGGTGAATACCTAAGGTATTTCACACTTTGAGATATTGTTTGTTCGTTAATTTTTATAGGTGGACAAGTTTTTTGCGTAGGTGATCCGTTGCTACATTAGGACAAGCATTAGTACTCACATTGGCTGTGACATCAGCAAATGTTGAAGTGGAAGTATTCCGATCTGTTAGCATATCTGATGTGTAGATTAAATACAGAAATGGTCCAAGGACACTACCTTGAGGTAAACCGGCATTTATTGCATGAGGATCAGAAACGTAAGTTTTATGGTTAACAATGAATATTCTATTTAGGATGTAGTTTTGAAGTAATTCATGCAAATTGACTGGCAATAGTTTTTTTATTTTATAGATTAGGCCTTCGTGCCACACCTTATCAAAAGCTTGTGCAATGTCAAAAAATACAGCTGTGCAACATTTTTTCTGTTTAAATACTTGCCTTATTATATTGACTATGAGGTGGACTTGCTCTGTGGTGCTGTGCTTTTCAAGGAAACCAAATTGGTGGTCAGGAATAATGCCTGTTTGATTTAATACTGGTATCAATCTTTTAATTACATTTTTTTCAAATATTTTAGAAAGTGATGAAAGAAGACTTATAGGTCTATAAGAAGAAGTATTTGTACTATCTTTTCCTAGTATAGGGATCATGATGATCTTTGAAAGTTTCCAATACGTTGGATAATTATCAGTCCGTACAATAGCATTATAGATGCGTAAAAGATGCTTTATACCAATTTGAGGCAATTCTTTAATCATTTTTGATGTTATTAGGTCATGTCCTGTAGTTTTTTTAGGGTTCAAATTATTTCGTACTAGTAAATTTACTTCATTTAATTTGAATTTTATTGCCATGGATGGGTGTTAGATTCCAGTGTTGGGAGATCCATTTCATCCACCGGAATATCTGGAGTAAAAACTTTTTTAAAGTGATTAACGAAAAGCAGTTCTTTTTCGTTATCACTTCTAGCCCAGTTGCCATTATTCAAGCGTATCGGTAATTCTCGGAGTATAGGTCTTTTAAACTTTTTTGAAGCTCGCCATAAAGTATAATTGGTTACTTCAGTAGGATTTAAATTTTCTAAGAATTGCTGAAACTCAGACTCTCTTTTTTCTTTTAGGAAGTTACGAAGTAGTTTACTGCAATTAATTAGTTGTTTCTTTAAGTTTGGAGATATGTGTAGCATCCATAACCTTCTTAAATTTTTGTTTAATTAGTTCGTCGTTATGGTTAGGAAAGTATTCAGTAACATTATGTTTTTTAACCCTAGTCACTGGTGTTGCATCTTAGCTGCTTCTATTAATATCTGCGTAAATTTTTTAGTTGCTGATTCTACGTCCGATTTATTTCTTATAGGTTCGGTTTGAGTGATATGAGCACTAATTTGCAGAGACCTACATGCAGTAACTGTTAGGGAAACCATACAACCAACTATGGAGGCTGCCTTTTTACTCAGCTATTAAAAACAGAACCAGAGTCGAGCGACCCAGTGCCAAAAATAATGCTAAATCCTATCCAATAACCAACTTCCACAAACAACAACAAGGCTCAAGTTGCCAACACGAATGTCAATCATACGCAAACGTTTTAAAAAGTAACCTATTGGCTGCAGTTAATTACTGAAATATCGAATCACTATTACAAAACTTCATCAGCAATATGAATCAATTCGTATCTGCAATGCAAAATATGATGCAGGAAATTCTGAAAAACTAGTCGTTACTACTACAAGCTCTAATAAAAAAATCATAACAAATATAAAATTATGTCATTGGAATACCAATTGCCTAACCCAACATAAGCTGGAATTAGAAAGCTCTTTAAAAAACAACAATATAGACTTTATGATGATATCTGAAACTCACCTTACTCAAAAACACTGCTTTAAAATCCATAATTATACTTTTTACGATATAAAACATTCTGACAACAAAGTATGTCGTGGAACAGGTATCCTAATTAAATGTAGGATTAAACATTTTGTACTAAGTGAATACCGAAAGACTATTTACAAGCTATGTCGATCAAACTATATGAATTTGTCGAAAAACTGACAATCTCTGCAATTTACTGTCCCCCACGGTTTAATATTAATGAAGAACAATACAAAAATTTCTTCGACAGTCTTGGTCTGAAATTTCTGGCAGCTGGTGACTACAACGCAAAAATCCTATATATATATTTTGCATTGCAGATACGAAGTGATTCATATTGCTGATGAAGTTTTGTAATAGTGATTCGATATTTGAGTTATTAACTGCAGCCAATAGGTTACTTTTTAAAACGTTTGCGTATGATTGACATTCGTGTTGGCAACTTGAGCCTTGTTGTTGTTTGTGGAAGTTGGTTATTGGATAGGATTTAGCATTATTTTTGGCACTGGGTCGCTCGACTCTGGTTCTGTTTTTAATAGCTGAGTAAAAAGGCAGCCTCCATAGTTGGTTGTATGGTTTCCCTAACAGTTACTGCATGTAGGTCTCTGCAAATTAGTGCTCATATCACTCAAACCGAACCTATAAGAAATAAATCGGACGTAGAATTAGCAACTAAAAAATTTACGCAGATATTAATAGAAGCAGCTAAGATGCAACACCAGTGACTAGGGTTAAAAAACATAATGTTACTGAATACTTTCCTAACCATAACGACGAACTAATTAAACAAAAATTTAAGAAGGTTATGGATGCTACACATATCTCCAAACTTAAAGAAACAACTAATTAATTGCAGTAAACTACTTCGTAACTTCCTAAAAGAAAAAAGAGAGTCTGAGTTTCAGCAATTCTTAGAAAATTTAAATCCTACTGAAGTAACCAATTATGCTTTATGGCTAGCTTCAAAAAAGTTTAAAAGACCTATACTCCGAGAATTACCGATACGCTTGAATAATGGCAACTGGGCTAGAAGTGATAACGAAAAAGAACTGCTTTTCGTTAATCACTTTAAAAAAGTTTTTACTCCAGATATTCCGGTGGATGAAATGGATCTCCCAACACTGGAATCTAACACCCATCCATGGCAATAAAATTCAAATTAAATGAAGTAAATTTACTAGTACGAAATAATTTGAACCCTAAAAAAACTACAGGACATGACCTAATAACATCAAAAATGATTAAAGAATTGCCTCAAATTGGTATAAAGCATCTTTTACGCATCTATAATGCTATTGTACGCACTGATAATTATCCAACGTGTTGGAAACTTTCAAAGATCATCATGATCCCTATACTAGGAAAAGATAGTACAAACACTTCTTCTTATAGACCTATAAGTCTTCTTTCATCACTTTCTAAAATATTTGAAAAAAATGTAATTAAAAGATTGATACCAGTATTAAATCAAACAGGCATTATTCCTGACCACCAATTTGGTTTCCTTGAAAAGCACAGCACCACAGAGCAAGTCCACCTCATAGTCAATATAATAAGGCAAGTATTTAATCAGAAAAAATGTTGCACAGCTGTATTTTTTGACATTGCACAAGCTTTTGATAAGGTGTGGCACGAAGGCCTAATCTATAAAATAAAAAAACTATTGCCAGTCAATTTGCATGAATTACTTCAAAACTACATCCTAAATAGAATATTCATTGTTAACCATAAAACTTACGTTTCTGATCCTCATGCAATAAATGCCGGTTTACCTCAAGGTATTGAGAACTATCATAGGTGCACCGCTGCATATAAAAAACGATAACATCCATAGGGTCTTGAAAATTACAAAACTTAAAGAGGAAATTGGTAACATCAGTAAAAAATACCTGTCGAAACTAGGAAGTCATCCTAATAAATTAGCAAAAAAAATGTTATTAAGTAGAGGTCATCGTTGTTTGAAAAAGAAGGAAGTGTGAAAAAGAAGGAAGCATAATTCAACTACTGTCATAAATTATATTAAGTAACCCGCAACATAATAGAATATCTATGTGTAACAATTTGAATAATAAATATGTTCTAATATTAACAAGAACATTTATAAAAATTATATTATAAGATTTGACTACTTATTGTTAGTTACACCTAGTAAGATACAATAAATAATAAATATATGTATTATAAAAAAAAATATTACTGCAAAATGTTTTAGAGTGCAATGAGTACGTTCACCGCTAAAATTTGGTGACCACGCAACACGGTCCCTAATGGCTAAAAATTCTAACGGAGTATTTTTAGCTTATAAAAGACTTACAAATTTGGTCGTTCTGGGAGTTGTACTTCATACCCAGAAGAGAGTTCTTCTTGATACCCAGAGGCGAGTATGTTGTTTTAATTTAAACAAGTTATCTAGACGATCACCGAAGCCCGGAAAGAAGAACACTACGCGCATTTAGCCTAGCTTTGGATTGATTTGTGAAATTTATTTTAGTCATCATATGAAAATCTAAGTCGTAGTCGGCTCAAAGAAGTCAATAAAAAATAACAAGACGTCTGTGCAAAACCAACTAACCAAATTTAGTATGAACCAATATGAGTTCCGGTTGACAAACCAACAAAAAAAAATAGTCAACTAAACCAGAAGAAATAATTAAAATTATTTTTTATATAATTATCCTCTTTTTTTATATAATTTTCCTCTGGCGTATATGTTTTAATAAAATGATATAATTTTTATTCTTTTCTTTCAATATAAATTTGGTATTATTTTCTTTATAGTGTAGCAAAATTATTTAGTATATATATAGAAGTTTCATGGTATTTTTTTTTTCTTTTTAAATTTCTATTTTTTTCTCTTTTGTTCTATTATTCATATTTTCATTTCTTGTGTGTAAATTTTTTTTATGTATAGTACAGAAATCTTCTAACACACATTTCAAAATTTTGTGTAGTATAAAAATGTGGTAAAATCCATTGTTAATAATTTGCTTTTGTTATTTAGGTCTCCGCAAATTACACATACGGTTGACAGTGTATAGTAGGTTCATGTATGTCCATATTCCTGGCAATTGATACACTGGACTGGTACTTGCCTTCTAGTAGTACCAGTTCAGCCGATCTATAATCTGAAATTTTAACGATGCAGTAAAAATTTCAGATTCTAGACCGGGTGGATTGCTCCTTTATTTTTAAGTTTTTTATTATCTGGTTCAAGCTCAACGCGAAATAATGGTTGTGGAATTTTTCTCTGTTGGTGATATTACAAATAGATTTGACCAGGTGTCGCTCTACTTCCAGAGCTTCTTTAATCTCATTGTGTTCTATGCCTTTTAGTATAACTATTATACCTTTACTACTTTTTAACTGGTAGGTATAATATTTCTTTTCTTGGACTACCCTTACATTTAACTAGAATATATCGATCCATTCTCGTTTGAATTACCGGTGTTTGAAGCGTAGTATTAACATTAGGTTTTGATGGCAGTAAACCTAATTTGGATTGACCCATTGGCGAATGCGACATTTCAGCAACCGATGTAGTCGCTGTTATTACTTTTGAAACTACAGTGGGTGGAGATCGCTGCACTTTGTATTCGTGTTATCCGGTTGTAATTTAGTACTATTTAGAAGTGTAATTCTAGTATTACCACAACGGAAGGTCTTATTTGACAAAATTCAGCGGCAACTCTAATTAATATTGCTGTCAGTGACAGTGACATAATGTTGACACTATAGTTTGTTATGGAATTGACACGAGTTTATCACGCGAGTTATTTTTTTAAAATTATTACATACTTACAAATATCAGATTTCAATTTACAATAACTTATCTGCACAGTTATAGTTTTAGCGTTAACGAGTTTAATGTTATGTTATTATATTGAGGAATGAATCTTACGGAGCATTTAGAAACACGTCAGAACCGATTGAAAGAACGTTAGAAAGTAATATCATATACATTTATTATTATAATATCATATACGCAATTGTTGTTATTATTACACACAATTGCTTTACAAATGACGATTTACATATGTTGTTGTTGTAGTTGTTGTATTATTTCACACAAGTCGTACTGTTACAGACTATTGTTATGAAATTTAATACGTATGAATTTGTTGTTAAAATTAAAATAAAGAACAAATAATTAAAAATGACGATAATGCGAATTCAGCAAATTGAAAATATTTTATTTCGACGCAAATAATAGATATTAGAGTTCAATGTAATTTTATTAACAACAAGACCAAACTACTAATATGTTCTTGAAGATCGAACTTGGCTGGCATACGGGAGTATCGGTCTAACAAAGGTAATGTATTGGTAAATTGGGTGATTATTCACTGGTACAGATGAAAGTGGTGAAATTAATGAAAATGAAAATATGGATGCACAAATTAGTCCTGACGAATCCAGTTCACATTTTTGGCCCACAAATGTACAAATAATTAAACAGTTTGTGTTCAGCGGTGAAGAACATGCATCTATAAGTTACGTGGATTGGATATTAATACAACGCCACAACATATATGTAACATGCTGTTTTATAAACAGGTTATTGTTAACAAATTATGGTATTAATTAGTAGTATATACCATCACTCGTGCTCATGTTTCTCCATGAAATTCTTAATATTTTTCTGTACGCCCATAATTCGAACATTTCGGTTCTCTTTATGTCCGCTTTTCTCATCGTCCAAGAAACAGAAGTGTTGACCAAACATAACACTTTAGTAGTTTAACTTTAAGTTTAATATTTAAATCGTATTTACATAATAAATTGCTCATCTTTCTGAAAACAGTTCTAGCTTGTTCAATTTTGACCTTAATTTCTGTTCTATTGTTTGCTGTATCTTCAATAACTGTGTCGTGCGAAAATCTCCGCAGACTGTAGCATTTGTTTTCTTTGGTAATACTGTAAATGTTGATTTTAGCCATTCTTTAAGGATATTACTCGTATCATACATTTTATTAAACAACAACGTGTTTTTGGGTTTATGATGACATGTATTGCTTCATCTTTCAGTATTTTCATACTAGATTCTATTGAAAATATTATTTATATAATATTTTCAATAGAATCTAGTAATATTTTCAATAGAATCTAGATGATACGAGATCCAAATAAAATAAAATATTAATTATTTAATTTGGATCTCGTATCATCGAACAACTCCATTATGTACTCTTTCCAATGTTTTAATCTATCTTCTGGATTTAAAAAATTTTACCACCTCGAGTATATACTCTGCCCAGCGTTTTAATCTATCTTCTAAATTTAATATAATTTTACCATCTTTATCTTTAAGTGAACCATAATTCTTTTTCCTAGCAGTATTTGAGAAACTTTTGACTTTTTTATGAAGACTGTAAATTCGTTTTTCCAGTTCTTTTTACAGTTCTTTTAAGCTTGATCTCTATATTAGGATACCTTTTGAACATCAGCACCAGGATACCTTTTGACACTTTTGATTGAATTTCTGAATCTGTGGCTAACTAAAATAAACTCAATTTGGTTTCTTTCATTGTTCTTTCTCGGTGATGTGTATACAATCCTCTAGTTGGTAATTTGAACCAGGTATTTGATATTACTAATTTGTTTAATATACAAAACTAAATTAGTCTGTCTTCTTTTATTCCGTCAACCTAATCCATAGATTCCCACCACATCTTTAACAACACTTCTCTAATGTCAACAATATCTAAGTTGAGTCTGCTCTTTTTTATTTCTACATTTTTATCAGGTTGTAGCAAAGATCTAACATTCCAGAAGCTATTTTCATAATACGTATTTTTTATTCGATTTCATATCTAAGGTTTTAATATTAAACGTTTTATTGTTAAAGATATTCGTATTATTAAACGATGATGCTTTACTAGGAAGCCGGTTCATGAGGTGGTTTCGCGTTGCCTTTCTTACGCATGCAAGTACTTATAACTAAATCTTACTCGAAACCGTTGCCGTTCCTGTCCGTTACCAGTATGACCAAAATATAAATGTAATTATTTAACTTATAACTTGCTTTCTTGAAACCGTTGCTGCAAGGATTCCTCATCTGTGTGCACCAAATTTTGATTGCCAGTAATTTCTTCTTCAGGTGATCTAATTCTTTTTTGCTTATATTTTATTCGTTTGATTGGATATGTCTTCACCACTATTTATTTCAACACTTTTTCCTTCTTTTTCTAATACCTTTGCAGATTCAATTAGCTTTTTCCTAGCGATTCTTTGTTTCACAGTGAAGTAGATTTTTATTGAGAGATTTGTATTTTTAAATAATTTGTTGCTTTTAGTATTTTCTCTTTTTTTTATAAACGACATAAAACTTATCAATATTGGTCTAATAGAACCCTCTTTTACTTGTCCGAGTCTATTGACAGGAATTAAGTTCTTGTATAGAAATCTTAGTTTTTAACACGTTAGAAATGAAGTGAAGAACTATATCCACTATTTTTTCTGAGATTGTTTGTTTTGTACCAAATATTAACAAATGGTTTTTCTTCAAATATTAACAAATGGTTTTTTTAACTAATCTTGTCTTTCTATAACAATATCTTTTTGAACGAGTTTTTCATTTAAAATAGAAATAGTATCATGAACAGTTTGAAATTTTTCATCTGATTGTTCACCAATTTTTTTCAATTTTATCAATCAATATTTGGTTGCTCTTGGCGTTTTTTTCACTAAGTTTGTAGATTTGCTTGTGTAGCTGGACAGGCAATTCTTCCTTGAAAAGTCCAACAATTGCTTGCTATTCTCCTCCATAGAAAATAATTAGTTTTGCAAGGACAATACTATTTCTAATTATACCCTATCAACTTTGATAACCACATTAAGTATTCTCTATAATAAGATGGTTTTTAATTGTATTTAATACTGACTGGCATTTTGGGAAAAGATGAATTGTGTTATTTAATTCATAAAATCAATCCAGGAATATTGTTATTTTTATATATAAATACTCAACATTATTCTTCTATTATATTACGCAAGGCTTGGGAGCGGCAATATTTTTTAATTGCTCTGCTCTAGCTCCGATTGGTGCTCACCTTCCTCTCTTTTTTAATAGTTTTGCAAAAAAGTAAAAGTCATGATACACTTTTATTAAACCATTAATTTATCATAAAAAATTATAAATTATGAAAAAGTTATATAACTTGAACTTTTACTCATTTTTATGTTCAGAGTTTATTCTGTATAAGAGTATTGCTGCAATGAAATCATATTTTATAGACTGTATTATCAATTAGAATTACTTTTAGAGCTAAGAACAATCGCTCAACACTTGCTTGAGTTGTTGGCATAAGCGAAGTGATCGAACAAGCGGCTTGTATGCTAATCGGTTCAAAAACTGAATGAAATTTAAGTCTCCCAATGAGCTCTTTGCATCACAATCTTCTTGTAACTTTTTTTTAAATAGTGGTCATAATAATTTTCATGTGTTCAATAAACTACCTGCCTTCTTTCTTGCATATTTTCGAATTCGTCATCTTCCGAAAAATTAAAACTATCTTCAACGCTAACGTTCATCTTCCGAAAATTTGGGATTGGATATTGAAGCTTGAACACATTACATCTGTTGTGATTGCAATATCACAAATCTACTAGCTATAAACTTGGTTTTCACTTACAAAGCTTTAGTTTGGTATTTTACGTACGAAGAAGTGTGACGTGTCAACTAGACCTTCCGTGTCAACTAGACCCAATGTTTTTTTATTAATTCGTTCGTCGAAGTACTGAACATTGATAGCAAGGAAATTTCTGTTTCCACCGATTGCCGGGTCTATTTGTAAATAGAATAATTTTTTCTTCGAATTATTTTTCAGCTCTTGGTGCATATTCTCCGGCTGTGCTCAAAACCAAGTGGCGTACTGCATAATGTCCCGTTGAAAATCCAACGTCACCACCAATCTAACCTGCAATTTTTTGAAATCCTCTTTCCTTTAGTCTAAAAGTAGTGAGTGGTGTTGAACTCAAACAAACCATTTCCATAATTCTTTCATAAAAAAAATTGGCAGCCATAGTAACTGTAATTTTTGAACTCTTAAAATAGGTGTGAAGTTTCGTTTGCCCTATTTTTTGTTTTTTATTTGATGAATCCAAAATGGGAGATGTTCTTCTAGCTGACATTTTTCCAGGTCTTTCTTTACAAGAAACCTGCCATAAATTTCTGGAGGAACACGCTTTACAGGTATCCAATTATTGAAATTTTTTACTGCCACAGTATTGTAGCTGCATTGTTTTAGTTCATCGGCTATCAATCATTTGCGAGAATGGTTGATTTGATTTGTAAATGATACCAGTGTTATTTTGGGATATTCTAAATAAAATAATTAAAAATAAATACCTGCTAATTAGTAATATACTTCCAATCAACGACTTACTTACTATAAAAATGTTATTATTTTTGATAACTATATTCATTATCTTTGATAACTATTACCACGGACCACAAAAAAAAATTCGTAACTATAATGAATGATCGTAATATTTTAGTTAACTAATATCCTTTTAAGAATATTTTAAGAATATTTTAATATTAACGTTACAAATACCAACAATATTGAAACTTTCATAGCCAACTACGTTTTTCATATATATTATGAAATTTGAAAATTCAACCAGATTTTCAAATTTTTCCAAACAACAAACAAATTACATATCCAATTACAATTTATACTTTATTTATGAAATTTTTAAGAAATTTTTTTCAAACAACAAATAAATATCATTGCCAAATTAGTGTACGGCTTTGTTAAAATAATTTTGGGCTCCGCTCGCGCGCCAAACAAAAGGCCGCAGCTCCGCTGCTCTGAGTGAGCTCCATGTCCGAAATTCGCTCCAAAGGCCTGACATTACCCAGCCGTTTAACATTTGTAAAAAAATTTCTGACATAATAATTAAAAAGTATGTAATTACTAATTTTTGGTTCAAATTTGGATATTTTGAATAGTATTTAAAAGCAATTTATTTATTGTATAATTTTTAATTTAAGGAACAATTCATTATTAATTAGTATTAAATTGGTGTTTGACGTTATTCTCCAAAACGTTTTCGTAATAAATCCACAATATAATTCCAAAATTCTTTTTTAATAGTTTTGCAAAAAAGTAAAAGTCATGATACACTTTTATAAAACCATTAATTTATCATAAAAAATTATAAATTATAAAAAAGTTATATAACTTGAACTTTTACTCATTTTTATGTTCAGAGTTCATTCTGTATAAGAGTATTGCTGCAATGAAATCATATTTTATAGACTGTATTATCAATTAGAATTACTTTTAGAGCTAAGAACAATCGCTCAACACTTGCTTGAGTTGTTGGCATACGCGAAGTGATCGAACAAGCGGCTTGTATGCTAATCGCTTCAAAAACTGAATGAAATTTAAGTCTCCCAATGAGCTCTTTGCATCACAATCTTCTTGTAACTTTTTTTTAAATAGTGGTCATAATAATTTTCATGTGTTCAATAAACTACCTGCCTTCTTTCTTGCATATTTTCGAATTCGTCATCCTCCGAAAAATCAAAACTATCTTCAACGCTAACGTTCATCTTCCGAAAATTTGGGATTGGATATTGAAGCTTGAACACATTACATCTGTTGTGATTGCAATACCACAAATCTACTAGCTATAAACTTGGTTTTCACTTAAAAAGCTTTAGCTTGGTATTTTACGTACGAAGAAGTGTGACGTGTCAACTAGACCCAATGTTTTTTTATTAATTCGTTCGTCGAAGTACTGAACATTGATAGCAAGGAAATTTCTGTTTCCACCGATTGCCGGGTCTATTTGTAAATAGAATAATTTTTTCTTCGAATTATTTTTCAGCTCTTGGTGCATATTCTCCGGCTGTGCTCAAAACCAAGTGGCGTACTGCATAATGTCCCGTTGAAAATCCAACGTCACCACCAATCTAACCTGCAATTTTTTGAAATCCTCTTTCCTTTAATCTAAAAGTAGTGAGTGGTGTTGAACTCAAACAAACCATTTCCATAATTCTTTCATCAAAAAAATTGGCAGCCATAGTAACTGTAATTTTTGAACTCTTAAAATAGGTGTGAAGTTTCGTTTGCCCTATTTTTTGTTTTTTATTTGATGAATCCAAAATGGGAGATGTTCTTTTCTAGCTGACATTTTTCCAGGTCTTTCTTTACAAGAAACCTGCCATAAATTTCTGGACGAACACGCTTTACAGGTATCCATATATTGAAATTTTTTACTGCCACAGTATTGTAGCTGCATTGTTTTAGTTCATCGGCTATCAATCATTTGCGAGAATGGTTGATTTGATTTGTAAATGATACCAGTGTTATTTTGGGATATTCTAAATAAAATAATTAAAAATAAATACCTGCTAATTAGTAATATACTTCCAATCAACGACTTACTTACTATAAAAATGTTATTATTTTTGATAACTATATTCATTATCTTTGATAACTATTACCACAGACCACAAAAAAAAATTCGTAACTATAATGATCGTAATATTTTAGTTAACTAATATCCTTTTAAGAATATTTTAATATTAACGTTCCAAATACACTACGACCTCGATTTGCGTCGTTTCGATTTGCGTCTTTTTCGAAGTTGCGTCGTTCTTGAATTTTCGTCATTTCAGAGTTGCGTCGTTGAAATTTCGACTTGCGTTGCTTACATTTTATATAAAGGGGATTTCCCGATATATCTGTAATTCAAATTTTATGTAAAATAATCGGTTTTACAATTCACGGTCAGTTTTTTTAGAATTTGTTATATGGATAAGGATATGTATGTACAAATCACATATGGACCATATGTGATTTGTACATACATATCCATCTGTCTAATGTAAAGTATTTTTTATTTTGTTTTATTGAATGAATTTTTATGTTATTTTATTTAATATTTAAAAAACATTGGATAAACTAAATCAGTACGAGAACCATGTACGAGTATGTACGTATATTATATTTTATTAATGTTGGTTTATGTATTATGTACATAAAATAAAAATAGTTTTTGATGCAAGGAAATGTTTTATTTTAGTTTAAAATAGTTACACATATAAATTTGTATGTATAGAAAAATTAATTTCGATTTGCGTCGTTTCGTTTCGATTTGCGTCGTCTTTCTCGGTCCCAATTAACGACGCAAATCGAGGTCGTAGTGTACCAACAATATTGAAACTTTCATAGCCAACTACGTTTTTCATATATATTATGAAATTTGAAAATTCAACCAGATTTTCAAATTTTTCCAAACAACAAACAAATTACATATCCAATTACAATTTATACTTTATTTATGAAATTTTTAAGAACTTTTTTCAAACAACAAATAAATATCATTGCCAAATTAGTGTACGGCTTTGTTAAAATAATTTTGGGCTCCGCTCGCGCGCCAAACAAAAGGCCGCAGCTCCGCTGCTCTGAGTGAGCTCCATGTCCGAAATTCGCTCCAAAGGCCTGACATTACCCAGCCGTTTAACATTTGTAAAAAATTTCTGACATAATAATTAAAAAGTATGTAATTACTAATTTTTGGTTCAAATTTTGATATTTTGAATAGTATTTAAAAGCAATTTATTTATTGTATAATTTTTAATTTAAGAAACAATTCATTATTAATTAGTATTAAATTGGTGTTTGACGTTATTCTCCAAAACGTTCAATTTCTTTTCGTAATAAATCCACAATATAATTCCAAATATAATTAAGGACAGTTTTATATCTCTTAGTCGCAATATGTAAGTCTATTAGGAAGCTTTCAATTATTTTATTTTTTTTTGTCTCGTCAAGTACTTATACGCATTATTGTAGATAGATATACATATTGCATTTATCAAAATCATCAGCTTAATAAGACAGAGAGCTTTTTTTGTTGGATATGCGTGTAGCAACGCCACCGTCAAATAACTAAAGTAACATATCCATTTATGTATATGCATATCAAAATTAGAGAACCTAATCTACAATTATACTAGTTTATATATATTATATACATATATATATATATATATATATATATATATATATATATATATATATATATATATATATATATATATATATATATATATATATATATATATATATATATAATACATATGTATATAAACTTGTATTATTGTACAATAGGTTTATGTTTCAGAAGTGATATAGATGATATAAATATATATATTTATATTTATATCATCTATATCACTTGTGATATTTTTGATAAAAATAATAAAAGAATTATAAATAACATCAGATATAGGTTGCGGGCGGGCGGCGGCTGCTTTATAAACCTGACTCCAGTACTCGGTGTTTATTTATAAGTATTAAAAAAGGCATGTTCAGATTAGGTAACGCCCAAAACTGCGACAGAGACCAGTTAGTTATACACATTATATACTCCATATAGATACTAAAACCTAATTGTACATAAATATGTATTCATATATATACATATATCTGTTTCACGATTCTTAAACAATGATAATAATAACATAACATATAATAGCTCGCAAGCGCTTTGTAATACATTTTATTTCATTGCTTGGAATATGTACTGTATAGTTTTACCCATGCCTAAGTTACGTACACAAAAAAAATTAACAATACACAAATCTGATATATTAATAAAAATATTTATTTCCGAGTCTGTTTTAGAGTATAAATAATAAAGCCTTGTGATAAATTTTTTTTTTTATATTATATTTAAATATATTTTATATGCAGAACAATGTATTTATAGTAAATATATTACTTAGTAAAGTTTTACATTTTTTGTGTTTTATTGGCTGATAATAAATCCCCGTATCATATAAAATATATCGAATAAGACCACCAAGCAAGGGAAGGAATTCTTTCAATTAAGTTATTCTAATATATACTAGTAATAATAAAATTAGATAGCGAGCATAGTTATTTGAAAATTATACGATTAACTACATTGCGGCTTGAAATAATTTAATAATATTCTAAAATACTGACTGAAATAAGAATATTACAAATATATAACAAATTTACAACTATTTTACTTTAATGTTAAGTGTTTTTTTTTATTAATTATTATATATGATTGATTAATTTACTTTTATATTATCATACTTAGTTTAGTACATAATTCCTGTTTTTAATACTACTTACTAGTGATGGACAATGCAAAACAAAACCAAACATTGTGTTATAGAGGTTATTATATTACTGAATCACCTCAGTAAACGCTACAATTGTTTAACTTAGTAGTATTGTTTCTAGCTTAGTTTCCACATAGCTAGAAAAATAATAAGATATCTAACTTTATTGATCATAATATTTCTAACACTCTAAATTAGTAAATATATTGCTAGCAAAATAAAACATAGTTAATTATTTTTAATGAAACTTATATATAACGAATAACAGTTTTAAAATACCTTTTGAAGAAAGAAATACACTAATATAAATTATTTAATAAATGATATGAATAGTAATAGTGTAACAGTTTGAAATGTAGCTTTTAATGTTCAGGGTTTGATTTTAACTATAATTTAAAATATACCGGAGCCACATATTTTATTAGCAATATGTGTTGCATTTGCATAGAATTTTTGTTGCTATATTATTTTCTATCTGAATTTAATAAAATAATTAGCTCGTTTTCGTTATTGAAAATTATTTTTGTTTAAATTTGAAAATTCACATATATTTAAAATTATTTTTAGTTCGATATAGTTATTGTTGGATTTAGTGGTCCTTCTGGTACGGGCAATATATACACATAAAATAAGAACAGGCAATCATTTCACAATAATTGATTATCTCAATATAAAGATGTATTGATTAGGGCCAAGACATGAGTGCAAAACATTTCAAAATGATAAAAACAATAAAATGACTATGTTAGTAAAATTACTTACATACAATTTAATTTATCATAATATATAAAAGATTTGGCAAACAATTTAAAACTTTACAAATAATACATAAACTATCCTTCCATAATTGAAGATATTGATATTTTACATTATAAGAAAGATTCGATTCTGTCTGTTGTACAGTTACGTCATATGTGATCTGAATTATAATAAGAAGTATAACTAAAACTATACTTATACAGTTTATAAGTTCATATAAAATTATAAAAATGAGTATTTAACAGTCCCTAATAATTCTTAGAAAACACATTCATTAGATTTACTGAATAGGTGTCAATATATTACACATTTCTTCGTTTTGTATACCATGAAGATTTAAGGATTTTATAGTATTCTTACTGACAATGGAAACTCTGTTTTACGGATAAATGAAATTATTGTTTAGGTAAAGTAGAAGATAATCTCCTGGTATGAATAGAATGTAACCAACAATAAGGAAATATCTATATTTATAAAATAAATTGTACAAATATGATCAATATTGATATAAAAAATTTGTATATTAAAATGACAAAAAGAAATATTAAGTTGTTAGAGTGAAGATACAAATGTATTAATTAAAGGATTTTTTAATGAAAAAAATTTAAAAATTGTATATAAAAATATTAATCTTATATGTATTAATTAAAATTGACGAATACGACTATTCTTTTCAAATAAGTGAAATTAAATTTATTATTTGAATTTAAATATTTTACAGCTGAGTCCTTAAACTTCTTGAAAAGCATACGAAATATATGAACAGAAATATATAGAAAGATAATTAACGTCTATAATGGAGATAAGAAATAAAATCAGTTCCTATTTGAAAACAGTCGTTTAATCCTACTTCAAAGTTCAAGCTTTCATACTATTATCAATTTCTGAACATTGAAAATAAAAAAAGACCTCTGATTCGAGTTTAGAATATAATTCTGGCCTGGCACTACAGTCTAATCTTTTTCGTAATAGCAAAATAGATTTTTGTTCGTTATCAACTTTTAATAATAAGCGGCGAATAAGATTATTTATTATTAATATTTATTACGAATTACTTAATATTTATTCCGAATTACGTTTTTTACATCTTCAAGAATAGGGAGGTGAATAATGAAATATGTTGTTGGTGGTACTAAAATATATTCTTTGTCCGGCATACTTCTCTAACCAAGCAAATTTAATTTTGCTAAATATAATTGGAAAGCGTAAAATAATATATTTAAAACTAAATTATTGTAAGTTTTAAAATAATTTTACTCTGTCTATCAAAATGTTGTTTTTTACATCTAGTAATGTATAAAGATACAAATGCGGCCCCTCTAAACAATTAATTTTTAAATAGTATGTTATTTACATCTAGTATTCTTAATGACAATGAAAAATACTTATTTAAAGTTGATTTAATTTTACTGTGTACTAAATTTCCGGCAGTGGAGTAATGGTAACTGTGGTGCGCTAGGTCTTGGATTCGATTCCCGTCCGAGGTAGTGATGTTTATATAAAAAATTTGACCCCTAAAAACCATTTTAGGGGGGCCAAGGCATGAAACCATGCTTTAATGTGACACGAAAAGGAAAATACAGTGCAGTTCTTTGGATTACATTCCAGCCATGGCCGCATTTGTATCTGTATACATTGTACACATGTACAATATAAACTAATTATATGTTTTTTATTTTAACTTTATTTATTTAGTAGTTAGTAAAAATGTCATAGTATATACATTAAAACTTTCGCCTTGATTTTTTGTCAGCACAATCATCAATTATATCAGTATAATTAATAATTTATGTAAAATCAGTTTCTATTGATAACATAGCTAGTGAATTTAAGCGTTGTTCTTTTACAGTAGATCTCCAAAACGTTTTCACTCTTTTCAACAATGAAAAAGTTCGTTCCGCAGAGCAGTTAGTTAAATGTGTGCATAAAAATATTCTTAATATTATATTTATATTTGGAAATACAGTTCTAATTTTTTACTATATATTAGTTTACTGTTCTAATAGAGAATTTTCAGAATTTTCATTAGATTTCAAATATGATGCTAAGAGAACACATTCTTCCATAAAATAGTCATCTAAATCATTCTTGTATATCCGGTATAAATTTTCAGCATTTGCCAATATTTGTTTAGGTTGGTATATAATTAAATTGTTTAAAAATTCAAAGTTTTTGTAAATTAATACATATGCTTCAAGCCTCTTTTTAAGTTCTTCACTAAGACATGAAATTATAACTTTAAATGTTTTGGTTTTAAAATTCTAATTGGTATATATAAAATACATCTGATTGGTATGTTTTCCTTTTTCTCCCTCGTTTTCTTTCAAACCCTTTGGCAAACGATATCTCCTTGGCCTTAGATTCATAGGTTTAATATAAATTTGACATTGAATACACGAATTCAATCAATGATTTGTATTGCTCAACAGAAATCAACAAATCAATTTCTATGGATTGTAACTTTAAATAAACTAGTGGCATTAAAGCATTCTAAAATAGATTTCCAAAATGTCATCATAAAAGCACATTCGAGACGATTCATTGGATTATTAATATTTTGATCTTGGCTTCTAACTTGAGAAGATACAGTTTCATCTTCTGATATTTGTTTCAAAGCTTTAGAAATTCCCGCCCAGTTTTCATAGAGAGCTTTGCATGCATCATACGCACAAAACCATCTTGTATCAGAAAAATTTTTAATGGTTCGTCCTTTTAGAACATTAGCTAACACTAACCGACGACTTGTAGAGGAAGAAAAGAAATTAAACAGCTCTTGCAAAAATTGAAAAATGATGCTGCATCTCGGCAACAATCTGCAGCAAATTTTCCAACCAAGTTCATTGAGTGTGCTGCACAAGGTATAAAATGTGCCAGTTCATTCATGTTCTTAATTCGAAGTCCTGAATAAATTTCAGACATGTTTCTTGGGTTATCATAGGGTTGTCCTCTCCAATTTTTTATTTCAATTTTATTTTCGTTTAAATATTTTATTATTTCACTCTCAAAATTTTCTATTTTGGTAACCACTATTTTTCTTGCGTCCTTCCATTTAATTTATTCCACCTTAAATTTTAAACAATCGCACATCACGTAGAAGGTAGAACACTTAATTCTTAATTTCGATTATATAATTTCATTATACTTATCACTAAATTTAACAAAAGTAAAAAATTTATTTTTTAAATTAAAAAAGTTATCCTTCATAAAATTTTCTAAAGAAAATAAAATTGTAAGAGTCCTTTTTCGTTTAGCGCCCCTAGGCAGTTGCCTAGGTTTACCGATTAGTAAATGCGGCCATGATTCCAGCCATTTTTAGCGGTGAGGAGAGGAGGTCCTCAACTAATTAATTGGAAAGAAAACAAAAGGCTGTTCAATTTATTATCTTTCATATTTATTATATTTCATTAGAATCCTTGTCAAATTTATTTCAAATTAGAACATTTATAATATTTCAAAATACATATTAGTAATGTGCAGTTATTAAATTGTTTTATTAATGAATTGATGAAAAAAACGTACTTGATATTTTATAGAACGGTACTTTATAGAACGGTACTTATAAACAACAAAATAATGTACAGGTTTTTCAAGTAGTTACTTACACATGACTGGCAAATTATAATTTTTTTTGAATAACATATTAATGTATATATAATAACATTTTTGGTCTGGTGGTTCTTTCGATTATGATTATTTTATATTATTTTTGTATCTGGGATCTGTAACATTCTATACATAGCTGGTATTTCACTAACTTTCAATAAATATGAAACATAAAGGTAATGTGATATGATACAAGTACAATACTTGCCTGAAATCTTTTATAGTAAAGAAATTTAAAATAATTAAATATGTCTAAAATACAGATAAAGTGTTCTTTGTTTAGAATTTCGAGCTCGCATTTGATATGATAACAACTAGAAAAATAATTTTCATATTATTAACTTAACACCAATGATGCGTTGTAGCATAATAGTATAAACTGGGACTGGTTCCCGCCCGAGACATCGAGAAAATTTTGCAACATTTAATTTAAATATTGCAACATTTATTTTATGCAATTACAAAAATATAATTTATAAAAGAAGTAAAGATATAAAACAAAAATTATTTTACATATATTCCAATAGGAAATACTTATTTTTTTGTTTAATATATTTTTATACACCTGTTTTTACGCGATAGATACTGTCCCCAAGAACTGGTGTAAAAAAAAAAATCGCATAAAAAAAGATTAAATAGATTTAAATAATTTTGATTTAAATCAATTTATTGTCCTATAATATTTATAATACAGCAAAACACTTTAATGTCGCTTTAAAACTTAATATCAAACTGCAAGGCTGTACTATACTTTTATCAAACTAATGTGAGACAAAATTAGGGAAATCCCCTGCAGTTATGAGTAGTAGATTTCCACATAACATGTAACTTTTTAACACATTCACTCCCATCTGCCGGGCATTCTATTATTTGAAAGAATAGGGGTTTAAATTCTGTACATCATGTTTTTTGGCTTAAAATAAAATTTTTTCGAATCGCGTTAAATCAAATCCAATCGCGTAAAAAAAGAACGTAATGTTTTTGTTGAATCGCGTTAAATCAAAGTCACGTAAAAAAAGTTCGCGTAAACACAGAATCAGGTGTTTTCACAGATATATTTTGGTATTTAACAAAAAGGAATACTAAAAATAAAACTAGAGTTATTACAGTAAATTTACGGTACGATTGCGAAAATTACAACAGTTAATGCTAATATTTACCAACAAATGTCTTACTAAAAAGCCATTGGCTTGTTGCACTTAAAAGTTTCTCGCTACAAGGAAAGAAATCTGATAATGTTTAACTTCAATAAGGCATCGTTAAACCTCTTAAATTTTGTAAATGTCAATTTTGCAAAGGTATTAAATGTTAAAAATAAATATTTTGTAAAGTTTTTACATACTCAATGTTCCAGGGTAAAACTATACTGGAACTGAAAGCATGGTATGTATTGTAAAATTAATAATAAAAAATTCATATCGTTTTGTTGATAGTTGTCTTTTTTAATTATTATATAATAAATTACTGGCCACAGTATTTTGTAAAACAGCTTTGTAAAAATTACTTTTAAAAATAAAACTAAATAAGCTACTTGGAGCAAATAATGCCATGCTGTTTCAAAACACCGATCGGGCCTTGTTTGGTTACATCTACGAATTTCCTACACTAAAACTCTTTAGTAATATTGAAAGGCAAATAAAATTTAAGTAGTTTTTTATGCAAACTAGACATTTTAAATAAAAAATTTATACAACACGAATTTATATAATATGTACTCAAACATTTTTTTTGAATTCAAATAAGTATTATATTTAAATTTGAAACAATATGAATGTATATTTAATATAAATTTATAATTTTTAAAGCAACATAATTTTTTTTTATGTTAAATATAACTATACCTCCATAAATTATACATAAAACAAGTTATTCTCTGTTTATTAATGTGATTTTGAAAATTAGGGAAAAAATTTTTTTCTTTTGTTTTAGTAAATGTATGGAATTTCGAGATTTGCAAAGGCCTATAAAAATTATTCACTTTATCAACTATATTATATTATTAATTTAACTTGTGAATTTTGTAATATTCTATTATATCCTCAGAAATTAAAAAACAACCAAGTATAAGAATTCCTTTTTTGGAAAGGTACGCGATGGTTCATATAGATTCTAATGAAATGCGAAATTTTGTATGAGTATTAAATTTTGTGCATAAAATACGTGTCATATCAATATGGTAGGTCATGACAAAATTCTTGTCTGAATTTTTATCTTTAAATTTAGTCGTCTATATTTAATTCAATTTCCTATAATATTTCAATTAAGGCAGAGAGCATTTAGTGTTCTTATATCAAAAATATTTTAATACGGTTGATTTATAATTTTTTGTACTTTTTGAAATACCAAAGTATCTTTAAAATAATAAATAAATACTTTAAAAATAATAAAGAAAAACCAAGCGATTCGAAAAAATTCTAAACATAAACCAAAATAAAAACTGAATCGGATTGAATTATTTTGAACTATATATGTTCGATTCTTATAATATATATATGTATATATCTATATAGATATCAGTAATTTGATATGAATATATTTTTATATGACAGATATTCCGCTTGATATATAATTGAGCATTCTCACGTTCCAATATCGTTTCAAATAATTTTACTAATTTTGTGCTCAAAAATTTAAACGTTTTGGCTCTCATTGCGCAATATATTAGTGATCCTTATAATTTATAATAATGCCGTTTCTTTTCAATTCCATTTTAATCATCTATGTTTACAACTAACCTTTTATGACAACAATAAACATGATTTTATATTTATAACATTGAGTACAGTGTAGTTTTTTCATTTAGAAATAAATTCAAAATGTTTATTATCTAATTTTTCCAAAACCCTGTTAATATTCTAATAAGAACAATGAAAACATTATACGTAAATGCCATATTTCCAATAAAACAGTAATGCAATATACTGTTAAATTCTTGTGTATAATGTTAAATTCTTGTGTATAATTAACAAAAAATTTTGATAGAGGATCTGGATGTAATATTTTGTCGGTCGCATTAATTAAGGCATTAATAAAGTGAAGTTAAATAAAAAATACATATATATTTAGAAAAATATTATATAGCGGAATTTACACGGGGGGCCAGCGCTGATATTTTTTGTGCCCGTCGACTTTTCAAAAAAGCCGCCCTAAACAAAAGGCATTTAACTAATCCGTTTCCACAACACCCATGAGGATACATAATTCGTTTTTTTAAAACTGTGTCTCCTCAAAAATGTATATTTAAAAAATAAATAAACAGATTAAATATTGTTATTGTACTTATTCAGCGTATGAATCTCTATAACAAAAAATAACTCAAAATCTATTAAAAAAAATATTTGTATAAAAAGAACTAAAGTTCACGGGTGCATTTAAATACATAAATAAAATAAATCTTTTGCAAAATATATTAATTAGTTAATTAATTAAAATGTATTTCCGTACTTTAAGTTTTGCAATTTTGTCTATCAAGTCAGTATAACCCAAGTTGCTCAGAAAATCACTTTCTATAGATATGCTACCCAAATCGATCAGTCTTCATGTCCCGTAGTACTAAGTAATTAAGTTTTAATAATTTTTAATGTGGAAAAACTATGTTCCCCGGAAGCTAATGTCACTGGGATTGTCAATAAAATTGTAAGTGCTACAATTAGATTTGGTAATATCGGGTCTAATTTCTTTTTAAATATAAAAGCTAAAGACTCTATATGGCTTACAAAAGATCCTGAAACTGTACTTTGAAATATTTGAATTTCATTTAATACATAGTTCTCATCCTCCTCGGAATGTGAATTGAAAGTTCACATTCCGATATAGGAAGATAAGAACTTTCTAGGGAAAGACAATTATCTAAAAGATTTGAAGCATGTAAGGAGGCAAACTACAGAAATATTATGCAAAAATTTCAAAATATTATTCTTGTTTTCCGAAATTTAGTCAAATCGTTCACTTACACATTGAACAGCCCTATCACGGATTTTGAAATAAAATTCAACTTTATACCATTTAAAGTTCATGAATTAAGGTTTTTAGAAAAATTTAGTTGTTTGTATAGATTTAGACTGAACTTTCGAATTACAATTTTTTAACTATCTAAATAGAAGATTATTAAATCCAAAAACTTAACTTCCAAATTTAATTTACATATTGCATTAAAAGTGCAATTTAAAAAAAACACCAAAAAGAATTCTTAAAAAAACTTAAAAGTATCCAAGAACCCTAAAAAGAGGACCCACGTCCACGTCATAGGTTCTAGATCTAGGTTAGAGGAGGGTAAAATGATAAGAAGAGTTTACATTTCCAATATAATTTAATTGGTTTGATTTGGGATGTAAAACATATTATTTTCATATTATGAACCTCTTAAACAGTGGCTCTGTTAAAAGAAAATTAATAAGTTTACTTACATATTATATTTATTTCACATTTCCAAAATTTCACAAATCCAAATATTAAGCGTTGTATGTGCACAGAAAATTTTGTTTATTCTTCATTAGTATTTATTTATAAGAAATATATAGCCGAGCAGGCTGCGAGCAATGCCGAGAATTTACAAGAATATGCGAACAAAAAATGCGCGAAAGAATTTCATTATGCGCGAAAGAATTTCATTCAATATACAAGAATATGCGAACAAAAAATGCGCGAAAGAATTTCATTGTATATTTTTTTCTACTGAAAATTTTGTCATTGCCCAATTTTGTGGTTCCGTTTTCCTGCATATGAAAATTTTATGGTCTAACAGAATAAAAAGACTTATTTTCCTAGGGGTTTTTTCATATAAGAAACGGAAGAGGTTTTTTATTGAAAGTGACTATGCAAAATTTGAATAATATAGTTATACGCAATTATAATATAGTATTATGTAATTGAAAAAATTGGAAAAAAAATTTATTTGCAAATAATTCAATACTTTAATTTAATATTGTTTGCTTTTTTTTTTTTTTTTGGATTTTGTCACCCTAACATTCTAGCGAGGGATCCCATAGTACAGTATGTTCAACTTGCCAGGACGCTAGAATTGCATTAGAGGCCACCACAAAATCGATCTTAATACAAAAACTAAAACGTAATTCAAAAATTACCGTTTCTACAAAACACTATTATTAAATATTACGGACAGTTATGATCATTTAAATATATATAATTTCAAAAAATAGGGAAAATTAACAAAATTTAAAAACTTATAAATGTTACAAAAATTTTAATAGTTTGTAAGAATTAAGGCGCCTCAAAAAATATTTTAAAAAGAAGTTTTTACTTATAACGATATTAATTTTGTAAAAAAAAAATCAAATATACGTAAAATGCATAAATTGACATGCATATTTGACATATGTGTACGTATACACTAAGCGTAAATAACCATCCAATACGAGTACATACTGTACGTACTAATGAAACTGTAGGAACCTAAAATAGAAAATAATTAAAATGAATTAAATGTAGGAACCTAAAATAGAAAATAATTAAAATGAATTAAATAAAGAAATAATTCCACTTACCTTAGATCATATTAAGTTGACATATTTCAAGTGTCAATATAAAGAAATGTGGAACGTATTGAAAACCGCAAGCGACAAACTAACGACCATCGGCGGGAACACGCACTAAACATGGTAGATGGTGTTAGTGTCGTTCGGTCAATATTGAACGAAAAGAAAAATTACAAGTACACACATGTGTTCTCGGAATTTTTCTATTTCTTTTTCGTTTGGAACTCAAACAGGCAAGAAGTCAATCAGTTTATGGAAATTAATTATAATTTATTATCATCGAATACAATTGATAAGCGGAACAAGGTAACCTATTAGAATACTTTTTATAAATTATAACTACATTATTTTAATTATATTGTTTTAAGTCTAGTATAGATAAGCTAATAAATACAACATATAGTGGAAGTAGTTTTGTTTTATTTACATTACACTACATTACCACAAAACCATTGATTTCTTTGAAATATTTGCGGTAAATGTTGATGGTAACATGCATTCGGCAGTTCCAATTTTAAATGAGGCGTTCGAGCATTTCGCGCAACGAAAAAAAAAACAAATAATTCAATGTGGTTTATTTTTTTTTACTTAATTATCTTTTGAATATCTTTTAAATGTTTTTAAGTTTTCAAATTTAATAATTTTTCGGAATTTTCAATTTTTCTTTATTTTTGGAAAGTGCTAAAATAAAATAAATATTTAATATTTAATTTCATTTCCATTTTTAATATATTTTATATTTCATAAAAACAAAAAAAAAAAACACAAAAAAAAAATTATTTAAAATCAATTATTCTTTAATTGTTAGATCGTTTTCTAAAAAGAGAAGTAGAAGTAGAATTCTTTAATTGTTAGATCGTTTTCTAAGAAGTAGAAGTAGAAATAGAAGTAGAAGTAACGGTTTCGATAACGTGCAAAAATTTTCTAGGGTGGATAAGCAGCTCGTAAATATAGAGACTACTTTGCTGGAAGACATTTCCAGCAAAGTAGTCTCTATATTATGTCGTTAACATCTAAGCTTGGTAAAACATCAGCAGACATTAAACTAGTTAATGACGCTATGTCTACCAACAACTATTGTCTTTTCGAAGCTGAATAAAACTTCACTAAATGCTTTGCAGAAATTAATAAATCCGTAGGTAAGCAGTTAAGTGATAATTTTAATTTGATTACATGCTCTAACAATATTTCTCCGATTCAGCGGTACTTTCGGCGGTTGATGACCCAACGACCTCATTCTGCAAAGTTCAATCAGGACTTATGTTACCTATTAATGTTAACAATACCTTTGATAATAACATCTCTTTTGCAGGATGAGATTGCTGCATCACAACTTGCGTCTAATTGTATATTTGATTCAAATTCAATTTCAATTTCAAATCCTATTCTTAAATCAAAAACTATTTTTAAGCCTAAGTCTAAATCTAACCTAAGTCAAGATACATTTTCGCTTCTACTTCTACTCCTACACCTAGTCCCTCTTCTACTTCGACTTCTACTTCTTCGTCTACATCTATTTCTTCGTCTACATCTCCTTCTACTTCTACTTCTACTTCTACTTCTACTTCTCTTTCTACTTCTCAAAATTACTTCTACTTCTACTTCTCCTTCTACTTCTACTTCTACTTCTAAATGCTTCAAAATTAGCAAACCAGCAGCTCACGTTGCATCATTTAAAATTAGTGTTCCGGATGAATTTTTTGATATTATTATGAACCCCGTTTCGTGGCCTCTTGGAGTTTTTTTACAAAGAATTAAAGCATTCTCGATTTAACAATACTAGTTCAGACGAAGTCTATGCTGGCAGCTCCAAAAAACTAAATTGTTTGTCCCTTTACTATCAAAATGTAAGGGGAATTCGTACGAAATCAGCTGAAGTAATTCTTAAATCACAGGTACTTCCATTTGACGTATATGCTTTGACTGAAACAAATCTGAACGACAGTTTTCATGACAAAGAACTTTTTACGGCGGAATTCAACGTTTTTCGTAGGGATGGTGTTCCTTCTGTGAGGCGTGGGGTTCTTACTGCGGTTCATTCTAAATATGACGCTTCTCTCATCAATATTCCTGGTACTGTTGATATTGAAGTGATATGTGTTAGCTTATCTTGGAATATTTATGTTCTGAACTGTTATATACACCCCGTTAGCTCCATTGAATCTTACAGCTCTTCTTAAGCACCGTCGATTTCGTACATTGCGCTATGGATACGTGTGATGATTTATTGATTGTCGGTGATTTTAATTTACCTAGGCTGGTTTGGGTCGGATCAGATGACGAGTTATATTTTGAATCATATTTTGTTGCGTCTAATGTGTGTTCTTCAACTGAGACATTATTTGTTGATCATTTATCTGATAGTAGTCTATTTCAGATTAGTAACATTAAAAATAATCTTAATAGACAACTTGATCTTGTCTTTTCGACCGACAATCATAAGTCGTTGAAGAGAGTTTCCAATGTCTGTCAGTCATTGCTGCTTTTCATCCTCCATTATCAATTACTCTGTTTAATGGGAATAATTCTATCTGTGTCTTTCGCTTCAATTTTCGTAAAGTGTCTTTCGCTTCAATTTTCGTAAAGCTAACTTCAGTAAGTTAAACGGCTTACTTACAGGAGATAATTAAATACAGGAGATAATTTTGATTTAACAATCACGAATTTTTACCATAAAATTTTTAAATGTATTGAACATTATGTTCCTGTATCTAGTTTTAGTAGTTCATCGATTTCGCCTCCTTAGTATAATAATGAACTTCGTTCATTAAGAAATCAAAGATCCGAATCTGCTTTTCAGGCTTATTGTCAGTTATCTGACTTATTCTCGGACTTATCTACGAGACTTTACGATAGCTATATTAACAAATGCAATTTGATAATATTGCGGACCCAAAAATTTTTTGGAGGTTCATTAATTCAAAAAGGAAAACAGATGATTATCCAGCAATTCGTAAATATAAGGATCAATCATCTAATGATCCAAAATCTATTTCCAACATTTTTGCTGGTTTCTTCAGAGAAGCTTTTACAGACTTCTTTTTCTTCCATTAGTATTGAATATCATACTGTTCTTGACAAGATCTGTAAAAGAAGATTATTCTTCTGGTCCTAATGGCCTGCCTGCTATAGTTCTAAAACGATGCATGGATAATTTAGCACAACCCCTTACTACTCATTTCAAAGTTCACTGTCGGCGGGGATTTTACAAGTCTCTGGAAAGATTCATTTGTTATCCCAGTACATAAAAAAGAGTCTACGCCGGAAATCGAGAATTATAGGCCTATTGCTAAATGATCTTGCATTCCCAAACATTTCGAGAGTATAGTTTACGATATCCTCTACTTTCACTGTAAATCCCTGATTTCACCTAAACAACACGGGTGTTTTAAAGGCAGGTCCACGGATAAAAATTTAATGGAATTTGTCTCCAATAGATTAAACGCAATGGAAGTTGGTTATGACGTAGGTGCCATTACTACTGACTTTAGTAAGGCATTTGATAAGTTGTCACATAATTTTATTCTCTTTAAATCAAACGCAATGGAAGTTGGTTATGACGTAGATGCCATTACTACTGACTTTAGTAAGGCATTTGATAAGCTATCACATAATCTTATTCTCTTTAAATTTCAAACTCTTGGTTTTCCACCTTGCTTCTTACATTGGTTGAAGTTGTATCTTAATAATAGGAAATACTATGTTCTATTTAGGTCAGCTCAATCTGATTCATTTGCGGCTATATCTGGTGTGCCGCAGGGTAGCCACCTTGGCCCAAAATTTTTTATTTTAACGATTAACGATGTTTCGTCAATAATTAAGTTTTCAGAAAAAAATATATTTGCTGACGATATGAAAATATACAGAATAATTAACACCTTATCTGACAGTACTGTCCTTCAAGAAGATTTAAACAACTTTTCGCTATGGTGCTCAAAAAACTCTCTTGAACTTAATGTCGGTAAATGCCAGAGTATTACTTTTAGTCGCAAATGTGCTTCCTTTGCACGTAATTATTATCTTAATGGTGAGGCTGTCCCGAGAGTTACGACCATTCGTGACCTTGGATTTCTCTGAGGCAGTCAATTAAACTTTCACTCCCATTTTGATAATATTGTGAATAGACTCTACGCTTGGGTTTGTCAAACGTTGGTCTAAGGAGTTTTTTGACCCATACGTCATTAGAGCTCTTTACATCAACTTTGTTAGAGCGATTCTCGAGTATGCTATCCAAGTTTGGTCCCCGTATCAACAAGTACATATTAATAGAATTGAATCAGTTTAACGTAGGTTCGTAAGGTTTGTTCTTCGGGGGCTATCTTGCGTTGACTCTTTCAACCTTACCCGCTATGAAGATCGTCTTAAACTACTAGATCTTCAATCTCTACATAGGCGCCGTGAAATAGCTGACATTATTTTCATACACCAAGTAATTTCGGGATCCGTAGAGTCTCCTTTCCTTCTTGAACTGTTAAACTTTAATATCAATGCTCGTTCTCTTAGGTCGGTCCCACTTTCCCACTTTTGGGGATAGGTCCCACGTGGGGATCGGTCCCACTTTTCCAGATACGCTTCGATCGTACTGATTACGGAATGAATGAGCTTTCTAGGATGCAGCGTGCAGTAAACAACAGTTCATCAAAATTTGACATTAGTGTTAGCAAACTCGAGCAGAAACGTGCTTTAAAATGTCCATAATACTTGTCTCTTCAATAACTGGCTTTTTCTATTACATTGACTCCTTCTGCATAATTACTTACTTAATTAATAAGTATATTTGTCCTGCAATTTTTTATGTTTGCCAATTGCACTTTGCATGATTCCTAACATATATTAAAATTTAAATTTCTTTATTTATTTATTTTTTATATTTTCTATTATTTTTTGTTTGAATTAACTGGTGACAGCGGAAGCAAGTATTTAAAATTTAATATATGTGGTAGCCAGTTCATTCAAGCAGTACTTGTATCTTTTATTATTATTTAATTTAAAATTTTTTTTGTTTTTTTTTTCTGACTGTGGAACTTATATTTCTATTGTTCCTATTTTTTTGACTCGTAGACCGTCACGTTTTCTCAGACTATTAGAACTGCCTTTAGTTCTATTTAAATTACCTTTTGACTAACTTGAATTAGCTGGTGACGGTTTGATTTTTAAAAAAATATCGAAATTAATTTTTCAATATTCTAATAAATATTTAATAAATTATTTATTGTTTACTATTTTATGTTATTTATTTATTTATCTTCTTAACTGCTTGTACTATATATGTATATATATATATATATATATATATATATATATATATATATATATATATATATATATATATATATATATATATATATATATATATATATATATATATATATATGTATATATATATATATATATATATATATATATATATATATATATATATATATATATATATATATATATATATATATATATATATATATATATATATATATATATATATATATATATATATATATATATATATTTATATATATTTATATTGGCAACACTGAAGTTAAAAAGTCATAAAATTAAAAAGTCATTATAAATTTATTTAAAAAAATATAGTATTTTTAAGATTTAATTAATTAAAATATCAAAAATATATAATTTAGAGTTGAAGATTTAAGGATAAGTTGAAGTGCATAGTATCAATATTAATTATTATCTATTTTAGAAACGATAAAAAAATTGGTGGTTGATCTAACCTAGAACCAACGAAATAAAATAACAAAAAAATATCCGCGAATAAAATTAAAATTATTTTAGAATCATCAAAATAATACAATATTCTGGATACAACGAATTTAAATCAACCGAATTAAATACAATATTGAAGCTGATTGAAGATAAATTCTCTGAATCCAATAATAAATTGAACAATCTGAAAATCGAATTGGAAGAAAAATTTTATAAAACTGTGCAAGATACGGTAACTGCAATTACTCAAATTACCATTGAAAACAGTGAAGAAATTAAGCTGCTTAAGGATAAAGTGAAAATACTAGAAGATCAATCAGTTCAACAAGAGAAAAACAATTTAAAGATTGAATACCTGGATAGGCAAACCAGAAAAAATAATATTATCGTTTTCAACGCCAAAGAAATAGCAAACGAAAATCTACCAGCTATAATTACGCATCTTGTATTGAACAAATTGAAAATTCGGTTAAACGATAACGACATTGATTTCGTTCGTAGAATTGGGAAAGTTGATTCAAACAAAACTACCCGTCCGATTTTGGTTGGGTTAAGTACTCTCAGGAGAAAAATAGAAATTCTAAAAAACAAAAAAGCATTAGAAGGAACTGCTTGGATCATTAAAAGTGATCTGACACCACTTCAAAGGGAACAGCGAAAGAAAGCATATCAAGCTGCAAAAGACCTAGAAGAACAGGGAAAAGAAGTAACAGTTGTACAAAACAAAATCATATCTGAGAGTGAGGTAGTTGATTTGAACAAAGTTGAAGAATTAATCCAAGCTGCAACGTATGAAAAATCCAAAAGGATTGGATCTCCATTAAAAGAAAGGGATAGTAATAAAATAATAAATAAAAAGCATAGATCTAATAGCATTGGAAGACCAAGAAGATTATCGATTGGTACAAATTCTCGTCCAGATGAAACAAATAAAATTGCAATTGAACAAACTTTTAAAAATTAAGCAAGCTTAAATACCATTCATACTTCTGGCAACAGACCCGCAACTCTAAAGGACAACGATTAAGAATACACGAGCAATTAATTAATTAAATAAAATAAAATGAGGAAGGCAACGGGAAACCACCTCATTCCCAATTTCCCTAGATTACCACCATTAATCAACAGCAGCATTAATATTAATAGTAATATTAGCAGTAATATCAACAGTATTAACAGCAGTAATAACAACACGAACATTAACAATAATAATTTTACTAAAGTTATTAATATCAAAAACAACAATAATGCCAACAACAACAATAACAACATCAACATTTACAAAAACTACAACAATCATAGCTTCAGCAACTTCAACAACAACAACAGTAACATCACCAACATCAACATCAACAGTAATATCAACAATAGCACCAATAGTAATTATAATATCATAAATTCCACAAACATAAGCAACATATCCAGCATTAAAAACATCAACAATAACATCAACACAAACAACACAAATATAAATAATAATGGGAAGAAGCTCATCAGAGAGAGGGGATACAAATTAGCTACTTGGAATGTTAGAAGTCTATTAGAGCCCGGCAAAATTAATAATTTAGAAATTGAGAAAAATAGACTTAAAATTGACATAATTGGCGTATCTGAAACGCACTGGAAAGGAAGCGGCGAAGTTACAACTAACAAAAATTACTTTGTATACTCTGGTTCAACTTCTGAACATAGGAAAGGTGTTGGTTTTATGATCTCACTAGAATTAAAAAAATATATATCGAGTATAGTGATCAAAAATGATCGCATGATGATGATACAGCTGAAAGGTGCCAACAATTTTATAAATTTAATACAGGTGTATGCTCCTACGCATGATTGTGATGATTCCATATGTGATGAATTTTACAACGATCTAAGTGAACTAACGGCAGCATTAAAAAAAGAAGATGTCACATTGATCATGGGGGACTTTAATGCCAAAGTGGGACATGGTGAAGTTACTAATGTTGTTGGGAAGTATGGTCTTGGCGAAAGAAACTTAAGAGGAAGCAAATTAGTAGAATTCTGCATCGATAACAAATTACAAATAACGAACACGTGGTTCAAAATGCCAAAGAGAAGACTCCATACATGGGTAGCTCCTAAAAGCAACTCAAATAGAATAATTAGAAATCAAATTGATTACATTTTAATAAATCATCGTTTTAAAAATGCAGTAAAAGTTGCTAAGACGTACCCGGGAGCGGACATCCACTCGGACCATATAATGTTAGCTGTCAAACTGAACATAAAAATGAAAAGGCTAGGTAAGAAAACTTATCACCCAAAACCTAATTTTTCTATTTTAGATTCTCCTGAGAAGAAAACAAATATAAGTAACAACATAAATAACAAGTTAATCTCACTTAAAGCATTAATAGAAGAAGAAGAAAACATTAACACGAAAATTAATCATTTTAATAATCCACTTAAAGATGCAATCAGTGAACTGGCTTCAGATAATGTTAATATTAATAAAAAGCAAGAGTGGATGACAAATGAGATAATTCTATTAATGTATGAAAGAAGAAAACAGAAAAATTTAGATATGTCACGTTACAGAGTGATTAACAGAATAATAAAAAGAAAAATTAGAGAAGCAAAAGCTGAATTTTGGGAAAAACAGTGCAAAGACATCGAAAATTTAGAAAAAAGCTACAACAGCTTTAAACTTCATAAAAAAATTAAATTAGTAACTGGAAAGCATAATAAGAAAAAACATGGTAATATCAAAAATAAAGATGGCAAGATCATGATGTATCCCGAGGAAAGAATCAAAAGGTGGGAAGAGTATGTGACCGAGCTCTTTAACGATGAGAGATTCAATGCACCGAGAACAGCAACAGCTGATGTGGATGGTCCATTTATTTTAGAAGATGAAGTTCGTGCAGTATTAAAAAAATCTAAAAACAGACTGGCAACGGGACCAGATGTAATACCAAATGAAATTCTAAAACTAATAGATGATGATGGTATTAAAATATTGACCAATATACTTAACAAGATATATGATACTGGTATAATTCCCGAAGAATGGCTGAAGTCCACTTTTGTCACGTTGCCAAAGAAAACCAATGCATCGACGTGTTCGGATTACAGAACAATAAGTTTGATGAGCCATTCGTTAAAGCTGTTTCTAAAAATAATTCATGACAGAATTTATAGAAAATTAGAAATTGATATTAGTGAATCTCAATTCGGTTTTAGAAACGCTTTGGGAACACGCGATGCTTTGTTTTTGTTTAACACCCTCACGCAAAGGTGCAGAGAGATGAAAGTTGATATTCACGCTTGTTTTATCGATTTAGAAAAAGCATTTGATAGAGTCAACCATGAAAAAATGATGAGAATTCTGAAAAACAAAAATTTAGATGGAAAAGACCTGCGAATCATTGAGAACCTGTACTGGAAGCAAACAGCTGTAGTCATTACGCCAGATGGTCCAACGGAGAGTATTGAGATTAAAAAGGGTGTACGCCAAGGGTGCATTTTGTCACCATTACTCTTTAATACATACTCTGAAGAGATATTCAAGGAAGCAGTCTTAAATAGTGGTGTTGGTATCACAATCAATGGCGAGATAATAAATAATGTAAGATTTGCAGACGATGCAGTACTGGTAGCTACAAATGCTCAAGATCTACAGGCAATGCTAGAAGAATTAGATAAAAGTTGCAAAAACTTCGATATGAAAATAAACATAAACAAAACGAAATATATGATCATCAGTAATAACAGCAACTCCAACGACAGCATAAGCTTGAACAATACAAAAATAGAGAAAGTCAACAAAATTAAGTATCTAGGAACCATTATCGATAACAATGGTAGCAACAGAACTGAAATCAATGCAAGAATTGAACAAGCACGCGCCGCTTTTAGAAATATGAGCAAAGTATTCTGTACAAGTGATTTAAATTTAAAGTTAAAAGTTAAACTGCTAAAATGCTATATATGGTCCATTTTACTTTATGGAGTCGAGACTTGGACACTAAAGCAACATGAGATGAGGAAAATCGAAGCATTTGAGATGTGGATACCGACGAATTTTAAAAATAAATTGGCGTGATCATATTACGAATTCCGAAGTGCTGAAGAGAATGGGTTTGTTGAAACAAATAGTACCAGCTATAAAGGAAAGGAAGCTAAGATACCTGGGACATGTTATTAGAAATGATAAGTACAGAATACTTCAACTTGTAATCCAAGGTAATATCATCGGTCAAAGACGAAGAGGAAGGCGAAGAATTTCTTGGCTGAAAAATTTGGAAACTTGGTGTAATATGTCAGCAGCAAGCTTAATACGAGCCGTAAAAGATAGATACCAGTTAGAATTAATGGTGACCAACGTCCGAAACGGACAGGCACTATAAGAAGAAGATATATATAGAAATAAGAAATATCTAATTATAGGAAGTTAATGAGAATACATTATTGGTAAACAAAACATGCATAAGGTAATGGTTTCAAGCGATGATATACAAACTACATTGTTTAAAAAAGTTTAAACCATAAAGTTTAAATGTATGTTTCAACATTCTAATTAAGAACTATGAAAATGAAATATATATATATATATATATATATATATATATATATATATATATATATATATATATATATATATATATAATATATATCTATATAATGTGTTATGTATATACACAATATACTTATTATACATTCATAACGAACTTATTGTATACATAAGTACACAATATACTTATTATACATTCATAACGAAATTTGATCCTAATTTTTAAATATAATTTTTGAAATCTGCAAAAAATCTCATATCTATATACATAATTACACAATATGCTTATTATATATATATATATATTCATAACGAAAAGATCGTTTGCCTTATCCGCTTCCACATCACCCATTAGGTAGGATATGGAATTCATTTTTATAACGAGATGTTCCACGTAAGTATAGTCCTCAAAAATATATACTTAAAAAATAAATAAAAATTACATATTCGTACTAATTCAGCGAACAAATTTCTATAACAAAAAGTTAATAAATGTATTCAATAAAAAATATTTGTATAAAAAGACTAAATAGATATTCTACCTAATAGATATTCTAGCTAAATCTACCAGTATTTCTTGTCCCATGGTACTATGTAAATCATTTTTAACTTGGAAAAGCTACGTTCCCCGGAAGCTTCTGTAACTGGTATTGTCAATAAAAATGTAAGGATTTAAGTTTTTCGAAAAAATTAGTTGTTTGTATAGATTTATATATATATATATATATAGTATATATATATATATATATATATATATATATATATATATATATATATATATATATATATATATATATATATATATATATATATATATATATATATATATATATATATATATATATATATATATATTATATATATATATATATATATACATTCTTATATATATATATTTATACATTCGTTATATATATTTTATATATTAATATAATATATAAAATATATATAAGAATGTATAAATATATATAAGAAATAAGAAATATCTAATTATAGGAAGTTAATGAGAATACAATATTGGTAAACAAAACCTGCATACGGTAATGGTTTCAAGCGATGATATACAAACAACATTGTTTAAACCATAAAGTTTGTATGTATGCGTAAACATTATAATTTAAGAACTATGAAATTTTAAATAAATTTTATATATATAAAGTATTATGTATATACATAACTACACAATATATTATTATACATTCATAACGAAATTTGATCCTAATTTTTAAATATAATTTTTGAAATCTGCAAAAGAATTGTTTTGAATATGCTACTTGCCAGATATATAACATTAGTTTTATCTTTACATCCTTATTTGCATTAATTTTAATATTATCTTAAACTTAAATCATTGCAGAATATGGTTCAGAGGAAATTTATTTCACAAGTAAGTCTCAGCATTAATTGAATTAAACACCTTTCTAAAACCATAAGAAAATTATACTGAATAAAGCGAATAAAAACCACATAATTTAGATTTTTGTTTTGCACATATTATGTTACCGTATAACCGGTTTTATAATAACTATTCAATAATCATACAAAACATCCTTTTTATATTAATTAGATATCGTACCATATCTCCTGTCGGTATGTATTACTCAGCAAGTGTTGTGTTGAATTTGTTCACAATGAAATCCCTAAATGCCATATAAGTGCCTTTTTAACCAGCACTTATGTAATGGAATAATTAGAGATTCGGCTAATTTAAAACTTTTCTTTATTAGAGAATTTTGGAATCCTAGAATTTGGGAATTTTCTAGCGCTTTTAGAATGAAGAACAAGCATTTATTACCTTTTTCTATTTTGTAATGACATTAATATTTATATTTCAAATTCATTATGAAAAATTAAATAATACAAGATTGTTAGTAGTGCACACGGAATACCGCAATGTAAGACATAAGTCACCAGAACTGCAAAGTGGAAATTTTTACGCCCATATACAATTATTGAAATCAAAACTTATTTCTAGAAATAATAACTTATTGAATCTCATTCACATGTTTTATTTGTAAATTTAAGTTTTCAGTTTCTTTTTATTTTTTAATGGCTTTATTTATGGTTCTATTATACATTATTTTAAATTTCATTTTTTATTTCGATATAAAGCTAACTATTTTAGAGTTTTTAATTAAAATATTTCGTCTGTACTATTTATTATTTAATCTTCATATATTTTGTTACTTTTAGTAAGTTTAAAAGAAATTTTTAATGTGATCTTTATTTAAAAACCTATTTTGTTAATATGTAAATTCCTTTTTTAAATTTATATATACAAAACTGAAATAAATAAAAGTGTTTAAAAATGAGCAACAGCTTAAGAAAAATAATAAACAAGAAACTTTACACTATTGAACTTAAACTATCTTCATTAATTTTTAAATTCACGTATTCAAGTAACTTTTTACTTTATAGAAAAACATTTGTAATTTGGTTGAAGATTGGCTGGTTCCTTTCCTATTGTATAAATTAATGAATCTTCGACAAAAGCAATACCATTGTTATCGTATGGTACTTTATACGAATCTATAAAGGGCCGGCGCCAAACCTTTGGCACCCCATGCACTTTTCAAAAATGCCGCCCTAAAAAAACAAAAAACATCGTTTGCGTTCACATCATCCATTAGGATATGCATTTGCGTTCACATCATCCGTGTCCACATCATCCATTAGGTAGGATATGCAATTTATTTTTTTAACGAGGTGTCCCACGTAAGTATAGTTCCCAAAAATATATATTTAAAATATAAATAAAAATTACATATTCGTACTAATTCAGCGTACGAATTTCTATAACAAAAAATAAATAAATAAAAATGTATTGAATAAAAAATATTTGTATAAAAAGCACTAAAATTCACGCGTTCATTTAAAATATAAATAAAATAAATATTTTGCAAAATATAATAATTAATTAATTAAAATTTACTTTGCGTGCTTTAAGTTTTGCAAAATCGTCTATCAAGTCAGTATAATCCAAGTTGCTCAAAACTTTCTATAGATATTCTAGCTAACTCTACCAGTATTTCTTGTCCCATGGTACTATGTAAATCATTTTTAACTTGGAAAAGCTACGTTCCCCGGAAACTTCTGTCACTGGTATGGTCAATAAAAATGTAAGTGCTACAACTGGATTTTGTACTACCGAGTCTAATTTCCTTTCAATATAAAATCTAACGATTCTATAGGGGTTAAAAAAGTTCCTGAAACTGTACTTTGAAATATTGGAATTTCTTCTAATTCTAATAGTTCTAATCCTACTACATCGGAATGTAAAGTGAAAGTTAAATGTTTTCTAGGGAAAGACAATTATCTAAAAAATTAGAAGGATCTAATGAAACTATAGAAATATGATGCAAAAATGTGCAAATATTATTGTTTTCCGAAATTTAGTGAAATTGTTCGCTAACACATTGAACCCCCCCAAATTCAATCAAGGATTTGGAAATAAAATTTAACTTTAAGCCATTTAAAGTTTAGTATTTAAGTTCTTCGAAAAAATTTAGTTGTTTGTATAGATTTAGACTTAACTTTCTAATTAGAATTTTTTAACTTTCTACTTAGAAGAAGTTACAAATTGCATTTTTACATTTATTGCAAGAAATAACATGTTTTTCTGTAAATTTACATTTTTACGTTATTAATAACTTTACCAGTAATAAAATGAGAGCTTTAATATTTTAGGATAATCAATAAAAAACATGACTTTCAATAAAACCGACAGATTTTTTTTAAAGTAATAATATAAGTAATATATTTGAGGATATTCGGGTTAATATACAAAATATGAAAATATTCTTAGTAAACAAAATATTAAATTGGTTGAAAATTGAAAATATGTATTGAATTAATAACATATTTAATTCGTTTTTATCCATTTTTAAAAATTCACTGAGATTGACTTGTTTAAAAGACTGTTACACGTAAACTAAATAAGATATCGACTTGAAAGTTTATATATAGGATATAGCCTAGTAAATGATTTTATATATAGCCTACTAAATGACAGAATAAAAATACTGAATTGCCGGACGAGTTTTTTCATATAAGAAACTGAAGGGGGTTTTCATTGATTTTTTTGCTTTCCTTATGAACTATGAACAGTGTTTAAATTTTGTGCTACAGTTCAACCAGAAATTTTTTTTATATAAATTTCGTATATATTATGTTTTCCTAAATAGAATAATTTTTATAATAAATCTATATTTGCAAAATTATATTTTTTCAATTTTTATACTTAGCTGTAACAGTAGCTGTAGCACCACTAGGGATTGCAATACCGGTAAACGGTTTCCCGGTAATTGAAATAAAAAAACATAATTTTATTACCGGTAATTTTACCGCTCATTACCGGTAAATTCGGTATAAAAAATTATAGTAAGGCATGAAACTACTCCTATTATATGAATATATTAAATTTTATAGTTATATTTAAAAGTGTTTTCTTTTAAATAAATCAACCAAATATATATTAATGTGGATAATCATTAAAAGTAAAAAAAAATCTTTTTAAGTAGGCCATGAAAAAATTCATGTTCTTAGTAAGCAATGTGTTTGGAAAAAAAATTTATGTTCTTAGTAGGCCGTGAATAATTTTATTTTCTTAGTATAGATACTATAGACCAGGGGTGCTCAAAGGTTTATGTATGAGGAGCCATTTTTGAAAATCGTAAAATACTGTAGAGCCGCAAAATTATCAATGCAAACTTAAATTTAAATTTAGTTATCATAATTAATTAATAACTAAAAGCATTTGTTTTAAAACTATTTAAACTTTTTTGAAATATTAGAACTTAACTCAAGGAATAAAATATATTTAAAAAAAAAAAACAAAATTTTACAACTTAACTTAACTGAACTTAAAAAAGTTGATAAGTGAAATAAGGAAAAATTTATGTTTACTTACATAAACTTAAAGTAGGATCAAAAAAAATTTCAGCCTACTTTAATTTAATTTTTTCAAATTTCAGTTATATTAAAAAGATTTCAGTTACAACTTAATAATTTATTGAGCCACAAAAAAAAATGACAAAGAGCCGCATGCGGCTCATGAGCCACAGTTTGAGCTTGTCTGCTATAGACTATACTATTCTATACTAAGAAAATAAAATTATTCACGGCCTACTAAGAACATAAATTTTTTTTCCAAATACATTGCTTACTAAGAACATGAATAGACTCTATAGTGAATATAGTTCATGTCATTGGTTTTCTTTGTTAGTGATATTCTATATAAAATTTTTTTTAACAATAGATAACTGTATTATAAACATAAGTTTCTAAAAATAAGTCAACAATAAGAGGTGAGAATTTTGATTTTGATTTTATTATTATTAATATAAATATATGTATAAGACCGACGGTGGCTTAAGCGGTAGTGTGCTAAGCTGTGGTGCATTAGGTACTGGGTTCGACGCCCGTCCGAGACATCGATGTTGGTCTAAGTTTACTCAGCTTTAAATGAGTACCAGTAATAAAATTATAATAAAATGTAATTTAAGACTGGGAAAAATGCTAACGGCAGATACCATTTGCTAACAACAAATGTCTCACGAATAAAAACCATTAGCTTGTTGCAATTAATAGTTTCTTCACTATAAAGAAATTTATGGTTCGGAATCCATATAAAAAATGTAGGTCCAAATTGCAATAAAATGTTACAGAAACCCTTTAGGGTAGGCCCAGGCTCGCATCGAGCGGTAGCGCCAAAGAAACATATTTATATTGCGTTTTTTATTTTAAAATTTAGATTTTTTACACAGCCATGGATAAAAATTCCCCATGGAATTATTTTATACGCATACAAAATGGAAGTGGAAGTGAGTGCAAGCAGTGTTCAAAAACAATTAAAACTTCTGGCGGTAGCACAAGTTTCTTGCATGCACACCTTCGAACCCAGCACAAAATTAATCTTTTAAAAAGGGATAAAGCAGATGAACCAGGTACAAGTGCAACTGTAAACACATCTACAAATGTGAATAAATTGCCAACAATTTCAAAATACTTTTTAAAATCAGTTGATGATTCATTTTATGCGGTTGTTGCGCGATTAACAGCCAAAGATGGTTTACCGTTTGTTAAGTTTTGTACATCTTATGATTTAAGAAAACTGTTACATGCTAAGGGTTATACCGATATTCCAAAGTCACCAAATACAATTCGAAAAATTATGACTCAATATGCAGCGAAAATGCAGCAAAGAGTCTTCGCTGACCTAAAATCTCTTACTAATCAAGGTAAAGCGTTTAGTCTCAAACTGGATGAGTGGACGTCTGTCAAACATCGCCGCTACATGAATGTGAATGTACATACATTTAACAAATTTTATAATCTTCGTCTTGGTAGAGTACATGGATCAATGCGAGCTGATAAATGTGTTACCCTTCTGGAGAAAAAAATTAAAGAATTCGGTATTTCGTTTGAAAATGTCGTTTCAATTACGACAGATGGAGCATCGGTTTTAAAAAAAGGGGAACTTTAATTAGTGCAAATCATCAATTGTGTATAGTGCACGGTATTCAATTGGGAATTATCAAGGTTCTTTATGACAAAAATTATTCAGCAGAAAGTGCTGATGAACAGCATGACGCAACTAGTCCAGAATATTTATCGGACGACGATGATGATGACGATGGCTTAGAGCTAATATTTGAAACGAACGTGGTTCCTGTTATTCAACATGCAAATATACGTCCTCTGATAGAAAAGATTCGAAAAGTCGTTAACATTTTTCTCCAATCACCAACGAAAAATGATACAATACTCCAGAAAAATATATAAGATGAATTATGTAAGAATCTTTCATTAACTTTGGACACTCGAACCAAGTGGAGTAGCCTACTAGCGATGTTAGAGCGTTTTTATGAAATTAGAAATGCTATACGAAAAAGTCTTATAGACAAGCTAATATCTTTTTCGTCGTCACTTTCGCCGAAAAAGATATTAGCTTGTTATCTAACATAATAGCAGCTTTGCAGCCTTTAAAAGTTGCTGTAGAAGCATTATGTTGCGAAGATGTTAATATTTTTACAGCTGATACAACATTAGAATTTATGTTGAATGAACTTAAGCAACAAAACACCTTATTAAGCAACGAATTCATGGATAAATTAGTTTTACGAATAAAGGAAAGACGAACTATTAATTCAGATGTTCTACACTTTCTTCATGACCCGAATAAATTGAATGACAAGAACAATAGCAGATATGGAATATTTAATAGAACCAGTAAAGCTGCCATAACTAAATCAATAATTGAGCTAATTGAACGTGTTTCCAACAAGCTCGATGAAAATATTGTTAGTGATGATGATGATCACGAGAACGATGTAGTTGAAGTTGTAGAAGTCATCAACATTGACTGCTGTGTCCAATATATCTTTGAAGGAAAAACTTCAATTATAAATTTAAAAAAAAACCCGTAATTTAGAAGAAAAAGATAATAGTAAGAAGAATAATAAAGCTCTTGGAATAATTGTCAAAAAAGAAATATCCTACTTCCAAGAGGAAAATATTCGCAATAAATATTTAAATATTGCATTCGACCATCTTAGAGTCAGAACATGCTTTCTCTGCTGCAGGGCTCATTAGCACAAAAATAAGATCAAACTTAAATGATAGGAGCATTGACGATTTATGCTTTTTCTGGTCATATTTTAAGAATGATAATTCTTTTAAAATTAATTAAAAATAATTAACACTATTTTCTAAATAATTAACACTATTTTATTTTTTATTTTTATTTTCTTATGCATTATTTTGTTGTGAATTTTTTTGGTTTTATTTTTTTGTAATTTTATATTTTAGTTTATATTTAGAAGAGTATTTTGAAATACAAATTTTTTATTTTTTAACTTTTTTATCATATAATAATGTGCATTTCAGAATTATTTTAGAAAATGTTCAAATTTACCGGTAAACCGGTAATAGTAATTTTTTTACCGAGTTACCGGTAATGACAAAATTCGGTAAATTTGCAATCCCTCCACCACCAACATCTAAAAAATTTGCTGGACCACCACCATTCAATTTGATAATAACCATAGTGGCCATAGCTAAACTAGTTCCATTGAACAATTGTGCCTAGTCCATACATTTAGTTAAAAAATTTTTTAAATGCGATTAAATTATTTTAAAATATTTGGTAAAATTATCTACTTACATCCTGCGATAGGATCTTCAGCATATGGATTAATTTCTATTAATAAAGCATCTTTTTTTTATAAATAAATCGTACATATTTAAAAGCATTTTTGTTATTTCCTCTTCATGTTTACAACCCAATCAAACTTCGCTTGCAATTTTAGATACTAATTCTTCTGTTAAACCTTGAGATTGGATAATAATGAATTGCTTCTGGTGTTGCAGAGAAGTTCAAAATAAAAATAATTATAGCATAAAAACATATTTAACAAAAATAAATAAATTTCATTATTATTTACATTAAATGCTCTTTCCATCATTACGGCAAAATAAAATGCTCTATATTGAAATTTACGTTCAGTAACCATAACCATAACTGAATTACAAATACGATGAGCTTCACCAGTTTATTTTGTAACAAGTAATTGATTAAGTATTTTGCTTCCAATTTTCTAGCATCAGCTGGTCTGTATATATATACCAGAATATTTTTATGGTTAGGCTGTTGCATAGAATAAAAATACTGTACATGCGGGAGGTTTTGGGTTTATGTAAAAAACGGAAGGGGTTTCTTATGGAAAGTTACTCTGGAATAGTTACGGTATGCAGTGTACTATTATGTAATTGAAAAATTAGGAAACAAATTTTACTCTTAAGTGGTAGTGTACTAAAAAAAATAGGAAATAAATTTTACTCTTAAGTGGTAGGCTTAAGTGGTAGGCTTAAGTGGTGGTGTACTAACCTGTAGTAGAGTACTCTACTTTAATTGCGCAATTTGTTTTTAATTTTAATATTCTTCCACCAGATAGTGCATTGTTGATTACTGTTACATACCATAGTCAATGTGTACTGTTTGTTAAATGACAACATTTAGAGTTACTTATAACTTAGTTGGATCCATACTTTGCCTTCTATAAAAGTTTTGATATTGGATGACTTAGTTGGATCCATACTTTACCTTGTTTTGATGTTGTTCGTTATACATGAATTGTTCTCCTGTTTTTTGTGAGTATTGGAATGGCTCTTAATAGTTGGAATTGTATTTAGTAATGGAATAATGATTCAATAGATAATGAAAACATTGGTGAGAATGCTTTTGTACTCATTCATTTATAAAGGATGGATAAGTCTTCTGTAGTTTTCCCAGGTATAACAAAATTACCTGGAATACCTATATTTGGAAACGTGTGGACTTAATACTAGTCACTAGTGCGTTGATCTTTTCGTGGCGAAACTCTGTCATAACATCTAGAATTGTGCTTTATGTTTTTTGGTAGTTTGATAAAATTAGAGTTGCGAGTGATGCAAGAGCAACGAATTATTGGATTATTTGTAATTCGCATGTTATATTTGAAATCGTTGTATAATATCATTGTATAATTTAACTATTTGTTTGGTCTTAACATTAAATTAACCTCCGGTATTTATCATATATTGTTTTAAGACATTGTATTTTGGTTAAATGGTTGAAGTATGGTTTGGAAATAGTTTAAGCAGATGTTGTTCAATTGCTTTCGCATCCATGATTGAATGCTTAATATTAGCATAGATCTAAAATTCCAAAACCATATGAGCAACGAAGTTTTGTGGCGAACGTTTGTATCGCTTTCCCAGCCCATGTTGACTTGAAATTAGTGGTGTTCTCAACATTTTGAATTTTTTGATCCAGTTGGTTAAGAATACTATTACACAGACGTTTGTCAATTCCTTACGTTGACACACATACGTACCTGTTTTTCTGCTTACGCTAGAACGGGACAATAATTTGGATGTGGTATTTTAAAACAATTCGATTTAGCAGCATTTGTTGCTTCTTATGAATTAGTTTAAGCAGAAGTTTTTAATTCTGACTGATCCCTGCATATGTTTTTAATTCTGCGTGATGCTTGAATGTTCTTAATTCTACCAGATGTTCTTAATTCCACCACTCTCACCACGTCATCTGGTCCCTTAATAAGTAGTACCTCTCCATGGGCCATTTAATAAGTGGTAGGTTTAACCTTTAAGTAGTATCAGAGTTCCGATTTTGATATTTGACGTCTCTCGATTCCATTGGTATCTGTTTTTCGGTTGACAGCCATTTTGAAAATTCTTCTGGTATTGTTGTAAGGAGCTGTCCTCTTAGAAAGTGTCCAGGTGTCAAAACCTCTTAATCATTCGAGTTATTGGTCTTGAATTCCTACGGGAGTTAGTGGTTGAGTTTAATGCTGCTTCATATTCTGTATTCAATTCCTCTGCTGTTAATCCTGCTGAAGTTAATATACACTTAATATAGTATTTTGCTTATTTAGTAGGTGACTCTTATAACCTGTGAAAGTGTGGTTACCGTGGGGTATTGGACATCACAGAATCAGGCAATGAACAAATTTCTATACCAGGTGCTTTTAAGTTTTTTATGTGAATTACGTACGAAATTTTTAATTCTTTTTCTCAGTAAATCTCTACCCACAATCTTAGTCTTTGCTAGTAATACAGTTGAACCAGCGTGCTGTGGTTCACCAGAAGCTTAATTATAGCGATGATGTGGTTCACCAGAAGCTTAATTATAGCGATGATGTGGTTCACCAGAAGCTTAATTATAGAGTTTCCACCATAGGGTATTTGGAGTGATGTTGCAACGAAGAGGCATGTAATTGTCCGCCGACTCTAGATATCATGGTGAATATACGAAGCAAGATTGAATAGTAAAATTTTTTTGACAACGTTCTTGTTTTTACTAATGTTTTAAATTCATTACTGAAAACTTGGGTTTGAGTTACCGTGATTCACCTTAAGGCTTTATCGAGTTCCATTGCATCTGGTTTATAAGTGAGTTTTTTTGTTGAAGTTTCTACAGTTTTGCGTAAACTTAAAAATAAATCCCGTTGTATCGTGGAGTCATTGAAATGAATTTTTATGATCAATGCTAATAACTATATCTTTGGTGTTTATGTTTGTGGTTCTTGTTGGTGTAGCAAATCGAGGTCTGTAAACAGAGACAACGTAAACTTGTACGTGAGATGATACTTTGCAATCACTTACTCTAACTACTTTTCTACTAAATTATGTCATAATTAAACAATTTCTAATAAATAATACAAAATAAATAAATAAATATCATACAATAATATAATGAGTAATAAATACTGACTAATAAATAATAAACAATAAATAAGTGCACATTTGCGCGATGCAGTCGGCTTAGGTGATATTGAGTATCCTATGCCTAGCATGAATTTCTGAACTCAACAAAGGCGTTTATATTTGCAGATAAGAACTTTTATATAGGCCATTTATATAGGCAGATAATAACATTTTGATGTAGTCGGGTAGTCTTGAGTTTAGAATATCATTGAGGAGAAAATAATGATTAACTGTATTGAAAACTTTAGATAAAGAAATTATATGTGTGATATGGGTGTAGTGGATATGTAACTAGCTTAAGAATTAACTCAGGCTCAATCCTGATGCAATAATATTACTTTTATTTTCTTTTTAAAATTGTTTAAAATTTTTAATGAATTTTATAAATTATATAAGAATTTACTAAATAAATAAATAAAATAAATATAGACGTGTTTTATCAAGTATTATCAAGTATCTTTAATTTTAATTTGATAACACTTAATAAGACCATTTCTTCATTTTTATTTATTAAGTAATTTCTTACAAAATTTATAAAATTCATTTCAAATTTTATCATTGATTGATATAAAAGAAAAAATTTATATAAATTTTTTTATAATTTATATAAAAAAAAAATATTACTGACAAGATCAGGATTTGAACCACAGTTGAATTACTTTGAAACTCGCGACCTAACCGCCGCACCATATTGTATTTCTTTCTCTTAATAATTATTATAACATTAAAAAAAAATTTCTTAATTTCTATTGTTTGACTATATTTGTTTTAATTTAATATTTTTTTGTCGTTTGTTTTATGTCGAGAGAGAGTGTTTTATATAATATTTATATATATATGTATATTTATATTTATATTTATATTTATATTTATATTTATATTTATATTTATATTTATATTTATATTTATATTTATATTTATATTTATATTTATATTTATATTTATATTTATATTTATATTTATATTTATATTTATATTTATATTTATATTTATATTTATATTTATATTTATATTTATATTTATATTTATATTTATATTTATATTTATATTTATATTTATATTTATATTTATATTTATATTTATATTTATATTTATATTTATATTTATATTTATATTTATATTTATATTTATATTTATATTTATATTTATATTTATATTTATATTTATATTTATATTTATATTTATATTTATATTTATATTTATATTTATATTTATATTTATATTTATATTTATATTTATATTTATATTTATATTTATATTTATATTTATATTTATATTTATATTTATATTTATATTTATATTTATATTTATATTTATATTTATATTTATATTTATATTTATATTTATATTTATATTTATATTTATATTTATATTTATATTTATATTTATATTTATATTTATATTTATATTTATATTTATATTTATATTTATATTTATATTTATATTTATATTTATATTTATATTTATATTTATATTTATATTTATATTTATATTTATATTTATATTTATATTTATATTTATATTTATATTATATTTATATTTATATTTATATTTATATTTATATTTATATTTATATTTATATTTATATTTATATTTATATTTATATTTATATTTATATTTATATTTATATTTATATTTATATTTATATTTATATTTATATTTATATTTATATTTATATTTATCTTTATATTTATATTTATATTTATATTTATATTTATATTTATATTTATATTTATATTTATATTTATATTTATATTTATATTTATATTTATATTTATATTTATATTTATATTTATATTTATATTTATATTTATATTTATATTTATATTTATATTTATATTTATATTTATATTTATATTTATATTTATATTTATATTTATATTTATATTTATATTTATATTTATATTTATATTTATATTTATATTTATATTTATATTTATATTTATATTTATATTTATATTTATATTTATATTTATATTTATATTTATATTTATATTTATATTTATATTTATATTTATATTTATATTTATATTTATATTTATATTATATTTATATTTATATTTATATTTATATTTATATTTATATTTATATTTATATTTATATTTATATTTATATTTATATTTATATTTATATTTATATTTATATTTATATTTATATTTATATTTATATTT